>ML783973.1:84142-111392 GCA_009831015.1 Picea engelmannii
CAACTTGATTTGTGTGGCCTCATCTTTGATCTGTTGCACACTGCAATATACCTCCATCTGCCTGATCCAGTTGTCAAGTTTTTCTGCATTTACTTCACCATCATATATGGGCAACTCAAATTTTACATCAAGTTTTAACAATGGCATTTCATGTTCATTCTTATGAACATTTTTCTTCTCATTAGATTTAGAACTTGAACTTGAAGAAGAAGGAGAAGAAGGAGGTGTTGATGGAGGTGAAGGAGGAATCTGAGGATGGTCCTCTTCCTCTTCACTTTTGCCTTTTGAAGATTCACCCAAAACTGGTCTCTTTCGTTCCAGGTAATCCTCATACAAAACTTTCACCATCTCCGACATAGCATGGAATGTTTTTCGGAACTCTTTCTCATATTGAGAAATCCCTTCTTCTGATGCCATCTTCTCACTGTGAGAAGCTCTCTTTCTCAATCCAATTAATGGATTCTCTACAACAAGATCACCTTCACCACGCTATAGCTTTTCCCTGGTTAACATGCAAAACTCAAATCCAAACGTCAACTAGCTCTGATACCACTTGATCCATAGGACCTTTTAATGACTATGGTTGAGTTTTAATTTTGCATGCGTTAATTAACCATTTGAGAAACTTAGTGAAAGAATGAGGAAAGAAGAGGAATTATGACAGCCATATACACATATGCAAATCTGAAAGGAAATAATGGACAGCAAACCATAACACGCAGATTGATAACGGAGTTCGGTACAACTTTGCCTACGTCTCCGGGCCTTTGTCTCTGTGGAGGAGGCTTCTTTATTTCTGTTCAAGAGATAAAAAAATACATCACAACAGTGCCAATTGGATACAATATTGATCAGTTCATGTTCTTCCAGATCTCTAGAACCTTGCAAAGAAAACGACACGCAAAACGGACGTCCGGAGCTCCCAGAAATGGCCCGACAACATCTGCTCCTCAATAGCTTCCCTGCCTAAAAATGGCTTTGGCTTGGCTTCCCTTCAGCATAAATTTGCATTTCCTATCCTTGATTGTCCTCTATGGCCTCAAACAGGCCTGGTTTATACAGATCTGAAGTTGGTTGTTCATCTCCAACTTCCTCCCAAAATTTGGGCTCCAAAAATGCCCAATATCTCCCAAAAATGGAGAAAATCCAATAATAACAGGCATATAATCAAAATAAAATCTAGAAACTATAGAAAAAACCCACTGCATATAAATTTATGGGCGCAGCCCCCTTTTGGTGTGCCCTTGGTCACTTGGGCACTTCCATGTGGCCACGCGCCCATGCGCTGGCCCCCTTTATCCGGCTCCTGGTCATCGTGTAGGTGCATAGGACCGTTGGGCTAACCATTACCCGCGCCCTTTTGGTCGGGATAGCCCTGGTCGTATGGGATCCGACCGAGATCCATGGGCTAGTCCTATCCGCACCTCCGCTCGTCCGTGCTCATGGTTACATGCAGTGGCCATGTGTATGTTTGCGCCGATAGCTGGGGCTAAGCCCCGGCCCTTTTCTCCGCCGTTTGAACCTTAATGAAAATTCAAATACATATTTGGTCGTATAGTTAACAAGAACTAACATTGGAGCGGGCGGTTAACCCGGTCCTGCCAGTCCACTGCTCGGTGGGGAGGTCGCGGGTTCGACCCTGGTGAACCCATACATATTTTACCAAACAGACGAACCAACCACAGGGTGCCACGTGGTAGCCTGTGACTGGGCCACGTGGCACACCAAAACATGCCAAGTGTCAATTGTTGGATGCCCCACATGTTTTCCACACATCACCGTATTGCCTTGTCATCCTGCCACGTCTTCCACCGTACTTGCTGACGTCATCCGATGCCACGTGTCACCCTTACAGTGGTGACACGTGTCACCCATGGATTGGCCCAACTGTCTGCCCGTATGCCAAATCAGCCTGCCACATGTCACCTCCTGGAACTGCCACGTCACATGTACGAACCGTACGGTCTGTATAGTCAGCATGCCACGTGGCACTGTACGGACTGTACAGTCATCCCCTTTTTTTGCCTGTTTGCCTTTTCGGACAGAACGCGATATCTTGCTCATATGGAGCCCGTTTGATGAAGTAAATATACCGTCGGAATCAGGAAGACGAGACGAATGCAATGGCACTGGTTTCGTCGGATTCCGATCACTTTCATTTTTGAGCATTTTTAAACCCTATCAGGCTTCTAGATCCGATTTCGGATCAAGTCATGTGGGCCCCGTTTGGATAAGTTGGTACATCAACTTCTTGACCCAGTTGGAAAAGGTGGGTGGCCACCGATATCCACCTGGATCAATCCTCACTCCTTAGGAAGCAATGGTATCCATTGCGTTGAGTTCCCGTGGGAGAGGGAAAAACATTTGCTAAATCTGCATCTTGGTGAGTTTCTTGCCTTGCTAGAGACGTCTTGCTGCTCAATTTGTGGAAGTCTATCACGAACCTGTTGAGGTTGAGGATGTTCAACAAGTTGATATACATCAGAGGACGGCGTGCAAGAGGAATCTTTGCGCTTTGCTGCAGCCTTGTCGACCTGCTTCTGTTGGATAGAAGGTGCTTGGGGCGAGGCTGTAGTGGTTGCAGTGTCCTTCTGTTCTCCTTTTGAACAGATTGTGAAGAAGTTGAATTTTGAAGTATGAGATACTACCTTGCGGCACTTTTTAGGTGGAACAATAGTCGAAACTACCTCTGGTATTTTGTAGAGATGACCCCCTAAAGAAATAATGACACCGCAGGGTCGAGAGTCATAAACAGCATGGTGCTTCCACATATATGGTTGGCCCAAGAGAACATCACAGACATCCAGTGGGGAAACATCAAATAATACCTCATCCTTGAAGGGATGGATGCCATATGACAATCGACATTGTTGGCTAACACGAAGATCTTGTCCTTGACAAAGCCATCCAAGTTGTATCGCTGCGAGTGTGGTGTTGTCGACAATCCCAACTGTTTTACAACCTCTGCTGAGATGAGGTTCTTCTGGCTTCCGCCATCAACAATAAAATGCAGTGGGGTCCCCTTCACCCACATCTGTGAATGAAAAAGGTGCTCCCCCTCTTCAGGATCTGTTAGTTCTTCTCGTTGAATTGTTGCAGTCGTGACAATAGCAGTGGCGTCCTCGTCAATGATCTGTCCTTTACCAGTATTTTTAGAATCAGATTATGAATTAGGGTTCGGCTCCTTGTCTTTGATCTCGGCCACCAATGACTATTTTGAGCGACATTCATCAGTGTTGTGCCAGGGGCTTTTGTGGAATTAACACCATTTTCCGGTGTCCTTCTTTGTCTTCCCGTTACCCTTCTTTTCTTGTGTCTTGGACTGGTTTCCAGGAGATTGTTTGTTAGGGCCATCTTGTCATACTTTGGTTGTTGCGAATTTGCAAACCCAAACTCTCGTTTGTTCTGGTGCTTAAATTTCTGCTCAATTTTAACAACATATCGATAAGCAGCACTGAGTGATGAGATGCCCAAAAAATCCATTTCAGTTTGGATGTATCTGTGTAGAGCCCCATGGTATTTCAAAACCAAATGTCATTTGGAATCTTTGATACCCAACTTGGTGTGCAAGGTATGGAAGGTATTGGTGAACTCCGGAACTACTTCGCCCCTCTCTTGCCGCAGTGTGGTTCATCTCATGTACTGGTCCTCATAGTTGCCAACAGGGTAATACTGTTCCTTTACCGCATCCACAAAAAATCCCAAGTGGGCTCAACCCCATATATTCCAGACTCCTCTGTGGAACTTTTCTCCCAGTAAGTTTCCCACCAATGTTTGACATGAAGGAGAGCTTTAAGGAGTGCAAACGTGATCATTTCTCTGTCGGAAAAATTGTGAACAGAGAAATAACCTTCTGGCAGATTTAACCATTTGTTTAGGGCTTCTGCATCTATTTGTCCTTCAAATATAGGAATATCAAAAATAACTTGTACCTTGAAAGGTGAGGTGGTTCCAAAGTGGTCGCTTGATGAAGATGCGCCTATTGTTATCAGCAGGTGTTGAAGGATGTGGGAAAAATTCTCCATCATTTCGTCCCTTTGTCGCATGAGAGCTTGCTCAAGCAACAGACTGATAGGATCGTTTGCTCCGTTGTTTTTCTTTTCTCCCACCATTAAGGGTTTCTTGGGTGTGCGAGAGCGACTTTCCTCAAGAGAGACAAGCTCGAGACCCAACTTGCTATACTCGGACCTTGTCGTGGACATGCACTGAAAAAACGATCAAGAGCATCCTGCTCTGAGACCACTAATCCAGATTATTTTCGACATGAAATGAGAGTGGAGATATAATAAGGAAATGCATAGTGATATTGCAGATATTCAATAATATAACAGAAATGTATCAAAGATGCAACCATAAACACAGATATACAGTAATACATGATTTCTATTAATGAAAGAAATGTACAGAGACTGTAAAAATACAGAGTGAAAGACTCGCTAGAATGGTGGCAGCTTATCTCTAAGAAGAGATGTGACGGCTACTCTCATTCGCAAGAAGATGATTACAATGAGGCTCTGAAGGCCTTTTTACAATAATAAGGAATGTCAAAAACCCTATACATCCAAAAACCTAACCCTAGGATATGAAGCGCCAAAAGTCACGTGGGCCCCGTTTGGGTAAGTTGGTACATCAACTTCCCGGGGTCATAACTTTTGCATACGATCTCCGTTTTAGGCGTATGATAGCCCGTTGGAAAGGTATCGTCGAGGAGATTCATTTTGGGGTCTCAATCATGGCTTTGATTATCATTGAGAAGCTCAATCCCAAAAAAACTTCATTTAGGCCCTCAAAATGGCCTAGGAAGTTAAAAACTGCTAAAAATAGTAAATTGCCAAAATTGCCAAAAAAATTGTTTTGAGCCAGTCGGAAAATGTGGGTGGCCACCGATATCCACCTGGATCACTTATTGTAATCATTTACCAAATATAACTAACATCTCCTCTAGGAGAAACTTCTTGTTTTGTTTCTAGGTTACCATGGAGGAATGATTGATCACAACACTAGAAGAGTGTTGCTCTAATTTCTTATTATTGTATTTCTTACTTTTGACCCTTGTTTTAGGTAGGTCACAAGTGATAGCTCTAAAGGAGCTATTGTGACGATTGTTCTCACTATTATTTCCATTGTTACTATAAAGGGTGTTTTTCTTGTCTATTGTTTCTCCATTGTTGTTCTTGCTCTGGGCAGGTCACATGTGATAACCCTAAGGGAGCTATAGTGACGACTGCAGGAGGCAGCATATTAGATGAGACATGAAGCAAACTATCCAAGTTGTATACATGACCGTATACATCCATGTATCAAAGAAGAAGAAAAAGCTACTTTTGTTAGATATACAACATCTCATATGAAGACATATCATGAGAAGCAGAAGGCTCCAAAGATAACAAAACAAATCCCTCTAGTGCAGTTGATCACTCTTCATATCATCAGGAAGAGTTAGTAGAGCAAGAAGGGTCTACCCAAAATCAATGAAGAAACCAGGAAGAGACCAACATGGTCCCATGACACTTTGCAGGACACAAAGCCATATAGCATTGATGTGCCATATTAGAGGGAGAAAATGGCTTCGAAGATTATATAGACTCAGAGGGAGTCAAGCTTCAGAGGGAGCATGAAGACTCAGTGTGAGCCTGATCTCAGAGAGGATCAGATGGGAAAAAAAGATGTCTTCCAGGAAGGACATACAAATGCCATGAGTTGAGAAGACTAGATTGTAGCTTCAAAGACTTATAGGAGATGTGAAATATCCTGGAAAGATTCCCTTGTTTTAGTGACATAGAAGGAAGCCAATCATAAGGAATGGAATATGGATTTTTCCTTAAGACCAGAAGAGAAGTCAGTGGTGACTTCCAAGATTGATCTTACAGATCAAGCATGTTGAAGATAACAATATAAAGACGTACAAATCCTAATTTGTGTCCAGAGGATTCTCCCAGCAAGAGGGAGAAGACTATGACGAGACACTTGCTCCTGTAATCAGAAAAAATATATATTGAGAAACCATGATCCATTAAAAGAGGTCGATGCAGTATGAGATTCAGAGGGAGCAAATGAATCTATCATTGTGATGGAGTAGAGGATCTACTCTCAGAGTTAAGAAGCTACGGTGAGAATGGAGCAGTCATTCTCAGTTTCAGAAAAAGCAGCAGCAAGTGCAGAGTCCCAGTTCTAGAAGGAACAAGTTGCAAAGAGAATAAATGACATACTCTCGGGCAGTGAGACAGATAGTGATTTGCAGAAAGCACATAGAACCAACACATGATTATGCAGATTGAGTTGCAGCTGAGCTAGTGTACTAGGTTGGTACAATGTGATGTGAAAAATTGATTTCGAAGTACAGGACATGAAGACTCATGTCTACAAGTTGAAGCAAACTCCAAGAGCTTGGTATGGCAGGATTGATAGTTTTCTAATGAGCTTGGGATTTATAAAGAATAAGGTTGATCCCAACCTTTACTTCAAGATTGAGAATGATGGATCAGTTATATTGTTGCTATATGTGGATGACTTATTCTTGACAGATGAAGAAAATCTCATCACAGATTGTAAGAAGAAGCTTGTCGCTGAATTTGAAATAAAGGACCTAGGCCCGATGCAATATTTCTTAGGTCTTGAAGTATGGCAGAGCCCAAAAGAGATTTTCCTTAATTAAGGAAAGTATGATGTGGAAATTATGAAGAGATTCGACATGATGGACTGCAGAGCCATGTTATATCATATAGAGACGAATATGAAGTTATTGGTTGATACTTCGTTAGAAATAGTTGATGTTACTGTATACAGACAAATGATTGGTCTGTTGATGTATCTGACAAACACCAGGCTAGATATATGCTTTGTTGTGAACACCTTGAGTCAGTATCTCGTGGAGCTCATATGTGTTCACCTTGTAGCTACAAAGCATGTGATGAGATACCTTAAGGGTACGTTGGACTATGGCCTCTGTTATACTGGAGATTGTGACTTCAGATTGTATGGCTATACTGATTCAGATTGGGATGGAAGGGCTTCAGATAGAAAAAGCACTTCAGGATGTTGTTTCAGTTTGGGGTCAGCCATAACTTTGTGGCAAAGCAGGAAGCAATCCATTGTCCAGTATTGCTCTCAGTATGACAAAAGCATAGTACATTACAGTATGCTCCGCCAGTTGTGAAGCCATATGGCTTCAAAAGTTCTTGACATGTCTATTTTGACCTAGAGATGGATGTTACCATGATATTTTGTGATAACCAGAGTTGCATAAAGATGATAGAGAACCCAATGTTCCACGATAAGACAAGGCACATTGAGATCCGATACCACTACATTCGTGATATGGTACAGAAGGGAATTGTGAAGCTCTAGTATGTTGGCACAGATGAGCAGGTAGAAGATGTGTTGACCAAGCCTCTATCTCGGGTGAAGTTTGAGTACTTCCGAGACAAGCTTTGTGTAGTCCGAAAGGACTTCCCTCGAAAGGGGGAGTGATGTTGATGATACTATGGCATACTAACCACTAGCAGGGAAGCTCGTTAGGATTTATATCCTAGGGGATTGATCATTCTTGGACAGATCCCATAAGGTCTGAATGGACGGTCTGTCAGAGTGCCTATGTATGTATATACTTGTTGTGGTCAGTAGTGTGGCACCTCGTTAGAATTTATATCCTAGGGTATTTTATTATCCCTAGACATATCCCGTAAGGTCTGGATGGACGGTCTATCGAAGTGCCCACTATTGTTGTTGTTACTGATGTTGTTGATGCTCCTGTCTCATTTTATTTCCATTGATCTGGTTACTCCAACTTCATGTTGTTGATGTTGATGTTCCAACTTTGTGTTGTTGATGTTACTCCAGCTGCGTGCTACAAATGATGATGATGCTCAGTTTCTACTAATGTTGATGATGAGAAATACTTCCGATGATTTATAGATATGACAGACAATGTTCTTGATGATGATGACGGTGTCTCCTCCTCTTGATGTTGTATTGAGTCCAGTCAGTTGTTATTGATGTTGTTAGTAGAATACCCTTCTTGTTAAGAGGGGGTGTTGAAATATTGTAACTTCAAAGAATATTCTACCTAAGAGGAAGTGTTGAATAATAATATTATATTATAATTATTAATTAGGCCCTATTGTGCCTTTATAAAAGTCATCCCTTTTGTTCCTTGACAATTAAATGTAAATTAAGAGGGTAAAGTGACAGGTCGGACCAGGCCTAATTAAGGGAGACTAGACTGCTATTTATAAAGGAGGCTAACACCTCATTTGCACTCTCACTCATGTGTTATGCTACAAGAGGAAAAAGTGCTCAAGTCTTGGAGGAGAAGTTGTTGCAACTGGGGGTGACGTCAAGGAGGGTTCTTGGTATCTCTTGGTTAAGTAGTGCACTACAATTTCCTAGTGAAGGAGTAGAGGAGGATCTTTTGCTTTGTTTCTAGTCTATCTATATTGAGGAATTTTTTGTTGGGTATTCTTCCCCGTGAGGGTTTCCCAGGATAGTTTGTGTGTGTAATATCCCTAGGTTGAACCCCAAATGTAGATGTAAATGCAAATGTACTTAAGCCGGTGATTTGTTTGATATCATTTTTGTATGCACCTTCCATGGTATAGTGCACACATGTACTGCACACTAAAATGATGAAGTGTGCACATTCCAAGATACCGCGTGCAACAAACTTAAGTGCGTGCGATTTTGAGGCCAGGGAGCCTTTGTGTATATGTTGTGTTTTATAGGCTGGTAAGCCAGTTATTATAAGCCAGGAGGCTTATGTGTGGAGTTAAGCCAGAGAGCCTAGATGCTAAAGGCCGGTGAGCCTATTTTTGTATATGTTTTATCATTAATATAATACATCGTTTTGTGTAGACTAACCATGATAAAAGATTATGGGGAACTAAACTCCACTGGTTAGGGAAAGAGGGGGCTAAAAGTTAAAGAGAAGGGTCTAAGCTAGGGAGCTTAAGCCAAAAAGGAATATTATATTAATATTCCTTAAAGTATAAAGTTTGGATAGTTATTTTATCTTAAGTTCTAAGGATGGGGACAAGTGGAACAAAGTATCTCTCAACATGACAAGTGTCAAGTTGGGAACGTGCATACATATAGCTTGGACTTAGTTCATTTTCAGATTCATTCATCATTCCATCACCATTCACTCACTCATTCAGCTGTCCTCAGTACCTTTATGTTACTATTATTGTACATGTACCCATACCCATACTCGTACCCGTACCTGGTTAGCTTAGGAGCTAGATTGAAGAAGCGGGTTGTTAGGCTTGTGGGAGATTGAAGAGGCGGGTTGTCAGGCCTGTGAGAAAATCTCTCTAGGTGAGAGAATTGTTGGGAATTGATTTTTGGAAGGTGCCAAATTGCAGCTACAGGGCTCTGAGACTTCCTGTTCGGCCTGTTGCTGAAGTTCGGAAAGGAAGTGGGGCAACCGAAGGACTGTTGAGCAGAGAAGGGGCACACTTCCTGGGGTGGGACATGCATGTGGGGAATGAGGGACTGTAGTCTATGAGTTTTAGTAGGCACCTGTGACAGAGTCTTTCTTATTGTTTGATATACATCAGCCTGGTTAGGAACCCCTTTACCCGGGTGGAGTTTAGTCCCAGCTCGAGGGTGACCCACTGTTGAGAGTGATGAGCAGCGTGGTCTAAGGATGGGATGTTCGTGGAAGGTCTGCATGCAGTTGGTCATATTTTTACCAACATAAGTGTCAATTGTGTGTTAAATTACATGTTGCATTATTATTTATGCTTTTATTTTTATGGGTTTCTCCTGTGTGTGTTGCATGTGTATTTTTATTATTATTCTGTATGAATCTGTGCATTTGCAGGATGTATTTGTCTAGTTTAAGTTTTAGATATAAAGTTCCGCAAGATTTTCTGTGTGTATATATTTTAATTTGTATACAGTTCATTTTTTTTTTACGTGGCATAGCCTAGTTGGATGTTGGGGATGTTACAATATGGTATCAAAGCTCCAATTTTCAACACTGAGCCTGGATGGGCTAAGAAAGTTGAATTGAAGAAAAATTTCACCGAGGATTGATGTCAAAGTGGCCAAATTTCAAGTTATAAAGCGTCCATGGTAAAAATTAGAAGCAATTGCATGGAATTGGGAAAAAAACCCAATTTTCGTTGTTAAATTCATGGGGAAATTGAGAAATTTGGCCAAGTGGTGAGATATTCTTAATTTAATATCTGTTCTAGCAAATTCATACCTCAAATTGGTCGAATTTGAAGTTACAGGGAAGCCATGACAGATGGAGCGAGATTAGTTAATTAAAATTATCATTTCATGAATTGAGTTTGGGAAAAATTCATTCCAGGAATGTCAACCAACAACGATTTGTTGTTGCAGAGGTTGGATTGGTGTTATCAGGGTGAAATTGAACAAATTTCATAGTTGCAAAATGTCTACAGTGAAAATTGGGAAAAAGTTAGGCAAAAGCCCCAATTTCTGCAATGGAATTCACGAGGAATTGATGGGCAGTGAAAAGCTTGTGATGTATGGAAAATAAGGGTGTGTGGCTAGGTGCGCTAAAATTTGGCGGTGCGCGGTGTAGAGTGGTAATGTGTGAAAAATAATGGTACGTAGGTGTGTGCACTTAAATTTGGTGTTGCGCGGTGCAAAATGGCAACCCGCGGAAAATATTGGCGCACGGGTGTGCGCACTTAAATTTGGTGTTGGGCGGTGCAAAGTGGTAATGCGTGGAAAATATTGGCGCACGGGTCTGCGCACTTAAATTTGGCGCTGCGCGGTGCATAGTGGTAATGTGCGAAAAATAACGAGGTGCAAATTTGCACACTAAATTTAACATTGTGCGGTGCAGATTGAGTGGCGCATGCGTAATAATGGCACACACGGTGGGCGCGCGCATAATAATGGCATGCATGGTGTGGGCGGTATTGATAGAGCGTAGAGGAATTTTGTTGGTGCACGTGCAATGTGGGTATATGTTGTCACACGACAATTTAGTTAATGGGGTGCGTAGAGTACTGGTGCATAGTGGGGGCGTACTAAACTTTGGCATGGTGCAGTGCGTGGAGTGAAATGCACGTGGAATATTAGCGCGCGGCACAAAAATTGCGCGCAACAGGTATTAGTGCATGAACCAAAATTGTGCGCGGTGGATATTGCCGCGCGACACAAATGTAGTGCTCACCAATTATTGGCGCGACAGAGAAGTTATCCACATTAGTTATAAGTGCGTGGAGCATGCGCTACCTTATGGTGTTGTTGTGCATGCTAATATGGGTGTACCGGTTCAAATTTGTGCAAGTGAAGTCGTTTTGGATGGTCTACAACAACAAAAAACTAGTGGATTTCTACGACATTTTATACTGTTGAAGGTCATCTTTTTACAACGCGTTTTTGAGGCCCTAAAAAACGTTTTTAGCTACTCAAAAACCCCAAGAATAGAGTGTACCAAGTTGTAAATCTTTCGTCAAACGGAGCTTTTATGAGGAAGTTACAAGACAAACAATGGAGGGTAAAGTTTAAGACCCAACTAACTTCAAAAGGCCATAACTGTCTGCTCAAGACTTAGAATTGAGCATGGAAGCAAGCGTTGGAAAGGTCTTGGACAATAGAATAAAATTATTCACCCAAAAAATTGATTTGGGCAATCAATTTTTCAGGAAATCGGAAGAAAAGATTCTGATATATTATTGAACCAGAACGATTCATATAATTTCATGAAATTGATGAGTCAGTTAACCTGACAAAGTTATGTTGGCTGCACATTTTGAAGAGTTAACAACAAATGGATCATGCCAGGATCAACAAAGAAAAAAGAGGGATGGAAGATGCACAGGGGGTTTACAACCATGAAGATGAGATCAGAGGGATGGATGTCCATATGGGCATTGAAGGAACAAATTCCAATGGACATGGAGAAGGAAGGGATGAAAACATGAATATGGTAGATACCATTAAAAATTTGAAGAAGGATGTCCAATGCCATAAAGATAATAATGAAAGGATTATGAAAGCCAAGGAGCAGGAGGAGGACTTCAACATGAAATTAACGCAGAGCTTGAACATAATAGAAAATAATTTGGATAAGGAGAGTGGCTCAAGCAAATCAGGAAGTCATAGGTCTCCTGACGAGAAAAGAAGAACAAGAAGTGTTAGTAGACATCACCATCACTCCCCAAGGAATTTCAATAAGAGAGCACACAACAACTCAAGTCCATCCCCTGTCAAGAAGTATAAGAGGTTTGGGGTGGATGAGCTATGAGGGGAAATGAACAAAATCAAACCTTGTACATTTGATGGTGAGCACAAGAAGGATGAAGATGCAGAGATGTGGTTGTTGGGATCCATGTGGTGGGATCAACTTGTGCAGGTGCAACACATTAAAGAGAAAAATGTTACTTGGAGGGAATTCAAGAAGTATTTCAAAAAGAAATACTTGACTAAGAGATACTATGACAAGAAAATGAAAGAGTCTTTTGAACTCAAGCTTGGGAGTATGACCATAGATGAATATGAAAGAAGGTTTTTAGAACTGTTGAAGTATGTTTCTTTCATCGAGGATGAGACAATTAAGATTCAGAGGTATTTGAGTGGATTGTCATCATTCATCGGTGACAAAATACAATATGATGATCCCAAAACATTGGATGAGACCATAAGGCGAGCTAAATGCCTATATGATCAACAAAAAGCAAGGCCAACTTTACAAAAAGCTTGGGAAGACGAGAAGAAATTCAAGATAGATCAGAGGAAGAAGGGGACTAAGCCATCATTCTTCAGAAATAGTCCTCAGGGGCAGCCAACTTATAGAGAACCCAAAATGATTGAGACATGGGGGCAAAGGCCAAGGCAACCATCTATTCAATGTTGGGGTTGTAAAGGAGATCATATGTTTAGAGATTGCCCTCAAAGAGGTGAAAAAGTGAGGATTATTCACAATGTACAACAAGCCAAAACAGTGGAGGACGTGGGCATAAATGTACCAAGGATCTATGCAGCTCTAGACAACAAGCAAGCAAAGTAACAGTCACATATGATTGAAGTGGAAGGTATGATCAACAACCAAACCATTGCTATTTTAATTGATTCAGGTGCTAGTCATAGTTATATAGATCCTAAGATGGGGGAAAGTTTGCATTTGCCAAGAAGCGAGCATGAAAAACCTTGGTTGGTGCAGCTGGCTACCGGAACCAAAAGAAAAGTTAATGAGATGGTTAAGTCATGTCCTATGAACATGAATGGACTGAACACCAGGGCAGACTTGAACATCTTGCCTTTAGGTTCCTATGACTATCTAATTGGGGTGGATTGGTTGGACCAACATCATGCTATCCTAGACTGTCATAACAAGGCATTTACTTGCTTAGATGATGAAGGGAACCTAAGGACAGTGCAGGGAATTCCCAGGGCAATAACCATCAGAGAAATTTCAGCATTGCAGCTGAAGAAATGTTACAAAAAAGGGTGTTAAATATTTGCAACACATGGAAGAGACACCTAAAGATAAGGTGTTAAATATTGAAGATTATGCAGTCCTAAAAGAATTTGAAGATGCGTTTAAGGAAATACCAGGATTACCCCCTAAAAGAGACATTGATTTCTCTATAAATTTGATGCATGGAGCAGCTCCAGTATCCAAGACTACCTGCAGGACGAGTACACCAGAATTGAAGGAATTACAAATGCGACTTGAAGAGCTTCTGAAGAAAGGGTATATGCGCCCATGTGTATCACCTTGGGGTGCCCCAGTGTTATTTGTGAAGAAAAAGGATGGAACATTGAGACTTTGCATTGACTTTAGTTAGTTGAACAAAGTAATTGTGAAGAATAAGTATCATTTGCCAAGGATCGGTGACCTCTTTGATCAACTGAAAGATGCAAAAATATTCTCCAAGATTGATCTTATGTCCGATTATCATCAAGTAAGAATTAAAGAAGAAGACATTCGTAAGACTGCTTTCAGAACAAGGTATGGTCATTATGAGTTCACAGTGGTGCCCTTTGGATTATCAAATGCACAAGTTGTCTTCATGTGTTTAATGAATGGTATTTTCAGAGAATACTTAGATAAGTTTGTCATTGTATTTTTAGATGACATTCTTATATATTCTAAGTCGAAGGAAGAGCATGAACAACACTCGAGGATGGTATTACAAGAATTAAGGGAGCATCAGTTGTATGCCAAATTGAGCAAGTGCTCATTTTATTAGAAGCAAATTTATTATTTAGGACATATCATTTCAGAGGAAGGGATAGCAGTGGACCTTGAGAAGATAGAAGCCATCAGAGGATGGTCAGCGCCAAAGAATGTGACAGAGGTCATATCATTCATGGTCCTTGCAGGATAATATAGGAGATTTATTGAAAGATTCTCAAAGATTGCACACTCAATCACTTCCTTGCAAAAGAAGGGTGTGAAGTTTCAGTGGACATTGGATTGTGAAAAGAGTTTCCAACACTTGAAGCAATTATTAAATAATGCTCCAATTTTAAGGATTGTAGATCCAAATGAAGACTTCATTGTATGCACAGATGCATGTAAAGAAGGACTTGGTGGAGTCCTATGTCAAAATGGGTTTGTTGTATGTTATGAATTGAGGAAGTTGAAGGAGCATGAAAGACACTATGCCACTCATGATTTGGAGTTGGCAGCCATAGTGCATGCCTTGAGGAAGTGGAGGCACTACCTCATGGGAAGATGTTTGAGTTGAGGACAGACCATAATGGTCTGAAATATTTATTTGATCAGCCAACTCTAAATGATAGACAAAGTGGGTGGTTAAAATTTCTCAGTGAATATGACTTTGATATAAAGCATATCAAAGGGAAAGATAACAAAGTGGTTGATGCACTCAACAGAAGAGTGCATGAGTTGCATGCCACAACCATTAGCATGTACCAATCAGATTTGAAAGACATAATTTTGGAGGCTGCAAAATCAGATTTGCAATGCAGAAAGGTATTTTGCAATACATAATTAATGGCAAAATTACAGAAAGGTATTTTGCATCAGAAAATTGAAGACTATAAGCTAGAAAATGATGAAATTCTCATATACAGGGGCAAAATTTATGTACCAAATTCCCAAGAATTGAAAAATCTGATATTGAGAGAAATGCATAATGTACCTTATGTTGGGCACCCAAGTTATCAAAAAACTATTGCAGCTGTCAAGAGCCAATATTATTGGCCAGGCATAAAGAAAGAAGTTGTTCATTTTATTGCCAAATGTTTGGAGTGTCAAAAGGTAAAGGCTGGGCATAAACACCCAACTGGTTTGCTACAACCATTACCCATTCCTGAGTGGAAATGGGAAGTTGTAACAATGGATTTCATCACCAAACTGCTCAGAACAAACAAACAACATGATTCTATCATGGTAGTGGTGGATAAGCTTACTAAAGCTGCCCATTTTATTCCAGTAAAGCTCACTCACAAGGCAATCAACATTGTTGATGTTTGTATGAGAGAAATTGTTCGTTTACATGGTATACCCGAGACAATTGTGTCTGACAAAGATCCAAAATTTACATCAAATTTTTAGAAGGGATTTGGAACAAATTTAAATTTTAGCACAACTTATCATCCATAATCAGATGGACAAACAAAGAGGGTGAATCAAGTGATTGAGGATATATTGATGATGTATGTGATGGATAAACCATCAAAATGGGAAGACTACCTACACTTAGTAGAGTTTGTTTATAACAATGGGTATCGAACATCTCTAAAGATGAGCCCATTTGAGGCACTTTATGGCAGAAGGTGCAACACATCAGTAAGTTGGGATAACCCAACAKATAGAGCAATGGTTGGGCTAGAGTTACTTAGGGAAATGGACAAACAAATGTTGAAAATTAAACATAATTTAAAGGCTTCCCAAGACAGRCAGAAAAAGCTATGTTGACAAGGGTAGAACTCACAGGGAGTTTAAAGTGGGTGATCATGTATTCTTGAAGGTTAAGGCCAACAAAAGTTCACTGAAGTTGGGAAACTGTTCCAAGTTGGCAGCTAGATATTGTGGACCATTTGAAATCCTAGAAAGGATTGGTCCAATAGCTTATATGATTGCATTTCCTGGATCTATGTTTGTTCATAATGTATTCCATGTATCATTTCTCAAGAAATATATACTTGATGCTAATCATGTAATTGATTGAAATGTGATTTAGGTGGAGCAAGAAGGCGYTATCCAAGTGCATYCGGTATGCATTCTGGACCRRAAAATCAAACAGCTCTGGAATCGAGCCATAGGGCTTGTCAAGGTCCAATGGACCTGGTACGGTCCTAAGGACGCTACTTGGGAGGATGAGGATGCAATGCGGATAGAATACCCACATATTTTTGAGGATTTTTGAAATTTTGGTTGTATATGTGTACATAATGCACTGAGGACAATGCATAAATAAGGGGAGAGGATTGTAATACCCCTAGGCCGAACCCCAAATGTAGATGTAAATGTAAATGCACTTGAGCTAGTGAGCTGTTTGATATCATTTTTGTATGCACCTTCCATGGTATAGTGCACACATGTGTTGTGCACTAAAATGATGAAGTCTGCACATTCTAGGATACCTCACACAACAAACTTAAGTGCACATGATTTTGAGGCCAGGGAGATTTTGTGTATATGTTGTGTTTTATAGGCTAGTGAGCCCATTATTATAAGCTAAGAGGCTTATGTGTGGAGTTAGGCCAGAGAGACTAAATGCTAAAGGCCAATGAGCCTATTTTTGTATATGTTTTATCATTAATATAATACATCGCTGCGTGTAGATCGACCACGATAAAAGAGTATGGGGGGATAAACTCCACTAGTTAGGGAAAGGGGGGGCTAAAAGTTAAGGAGAAGGGGTTAAGCTAGGGAACTTAATCCAAAAATGAATATTATATTAATACTCCTTAAAGTATAAAGTTTGGATAATTATTTTATCCTAAGTTCTAAGGATGGGGACAAGTGGACCAAAGTAACTCTCAACCTGACAAGTGTCAAGTTGGGAACATGCATACATATAGCTTGGACTTAGTTCATTTTCTGATTCATTCATCGTTCCATCACCATTCACTCACTCATTCAACTGTCCTCGGTGCCTTTCTGTTACTATCATTGTACTTGTACCCATACCCATATCCATAATCGTACTTGTACCTAGTTAGGTTAGGAGCTGGATTTAAGAAGTTGGTTGTTAGGCCCGTGGGAGATTGAAGAGGCGGGTTGTCAGGGTTGTGAGAAAATCTCTCTAGGTGAGAGAATTGTTGGGAATTGATTTCTGGAAGGTGCCAATTTGCAACTACATGGCTCTGAGACTTCATGTCCGGCCTGTTGTTGAAGCTCAGAAAGGAAGTGGGGCAGCCGAAGGACTGTTGAGCAAAGAAGGGGCACACTTCCTAGGGTGGGATAGGCATGTGGGGAATGAGGGACTGTAGGCTGTGAGTTTGAGTAGGCACCTGTGATAGAGTGTTTCCTCTTGTATGAGATACATTAGCCTGGTTAGGAACCCCTTTACCCAGGTGGAGTTTAGTCCCAGCTCGAGGGTGACCCACTGCTGAGAGTGATGAGCAGCGTGGTCTAAGGCTGGGAGGTTCATGGAAGGTTTGCATGCAGTTGGTGATATTTTTACCAATATAAGTGTCAATTGTGTGTTAAATTGCATGCTGCATTATTATTTATGCGTTTATTTTTATGGGGTTTTCCTGTGTGTGCTGCATGTGTATTTTTATTATTATTCTGTATGAATCTGTGCATTCGCAGAATGTATTTGTCTGTTTTAAGTTATATATATAAAGTTTCGCAAGAGTTCCTGTGTGTATGTGTTTTAATTTGTATACAGTTCGATTTTTTTTTTTTATGTGGCATAGCCCAGTTGGATGCTGGGGATGTTACAGTGTGTCTCTAATGTGCTAAATGATTATAATAATAAAGAAGAACTGTAACTGCTAGTTGTATAAGTAAAATTTCAACATGATGAATTAGATTGGGGGAAATAATCATAGTTTCCCTTTAGCTTGAAGCTGAAGCTAACAATTTATTGAAGTATCGTTGGGTAGTTGAGAAAGTACCTCCCACGTAAATGCATGGGTGTAATGGACTAGTGCATACATGGAAAAACGTGAATGATGCAACTGCATGGAGAGGACTCAAAAAATTCGAGACGGAGACGAGGGACACACAAGTAATGAGACATAAAAGATGAGATGAGGGAGACAATGGAAAGGGAATGGGAGGATGAAAAAGGAGAGGCGACTGCTAAGAACCATGGGAGAACCCATGTGTGGGAAAACATGTAGGAGTTTTAGAACATTACCATGCATGTCTAGTCTAAGAAACCAAAAACCTGACTTGAGCTGAGAGGGCCATGTGCTTGATGTTGGGAGGGAAGCTAATAAACCTCGTGGAGGCCCTAAGCATGGTGGGTGTAAGAGTTTTCAACCAGTGGTTGTGTGAAGGAGAGCGGCCTTCACTATTCTAGTTGCTCTGAGAACATGAGAGATTTCCCTGGTGGTATCATAACTTGGCACATGGGTGGCCAAATTGCAGATATCTAGTGCATTTGAGCCTATGGTTGGGTGGAAAGGTGCTCACCCTTATTTAGTTGGCCTGGCCAACATATTCTGAGAATATAAGAGCATATTGACCTCAATTGCTTGATGCTTATTCATCATGTAATATATCTCCATTGCTTGTATGATTTATGAACTGTTTGGAAGTTTGAATAAAAGTCAAGAGAGATAGAGGGAACTTGTGTGTGTATGCTGCTCTTTGCATGTTTATGCTCTTTACTGGTTATTATCTCTTATGATTCATGATGAATGAAGAGAATGGTTAGGCTCTGAGTTCACAATATAAATTCAGTGTTATAAACTTCTGGTCATTTAACCTACGAGAACAAACTATAAAGAGAGTTGGGTCAAAGATCTTAAGACTTTGAGAATGAGTAGAGGGATGCATGGATTTATGATTCATGTATGCCTTAGATTTAATTAATGGTCCTTGTTCTCTATGAAACTTGAATTCAATGGTAATGTTTGACCTCTAAGTACAAGAGTTGTTTTACCTTAGATTCCTGGATGATTCGGGCTTGGAACCTATGATTTCGAATGAAGTTGGTGTTGTGATTGTGTAAGTTGAGCAGGGAGGTCATCTTCATGGCCCTTGTGCAAGGAATGGATTATAATTCCAGTCAAAGTTGGGAGGAGAAGGCCTATAATTCCAGTATCTGACCCCTTTAACATAGAACACAGTATGAGAGGCATTGGATCTCGGATATCCAGATGCGTAACATCGGGGGATATCCAGAGATCTAAGCATCCAACCTGTTTAATCAAGTGGCTCTTGTTGAAACCTCGAATACTTGGATGGTCATCATTCCGCCAATAGAGTTCCACAACTTATCTTACCCGTTGACGAGTGTGGAGAGGTGTAACCAGACATCCAATCCACTAGAGCTCCAAGGACTTGTTCCACTAAGTTTTACCATGTCTCCCAGATGCTTAGTTGGGTAGGGTTTCGACCCATTTCCTTTGTGATTTTATTAACCAGAGGAAGATTGAGGGTGACATCATGATGATGTATTGTGCTAGGTGTCAGTGCAGGATTGGTGCGGGTCGAAAAGGGGAGGCCACTAACTATCGAGCAACTTCTACTCGGGATGTGATCTCAATTGTTAGATTTGAGGGTCGAGGGTTCTCAATAATTGATTTCCAAAGTAAGCCCAGGAGGGAGCCATCACCCTAGATAACCAGACCATCGAAAAACTGTGTGCAAGGACTTTCTAAGGAGTCCGGTTTCCTGGATTTCCAGTGGGTCAAAGTTCTATGGGGAGGGGCCCCTGTGCCTTGTGATGATGTGTGGTGCCATGTTCGTCCACAGGTCGTGTTGTGGTTGGTCCATGTGTCTTGGTTGGTTAGGGTTCCAGCGCAGAGTTTCGTCAAAGGCCGAAGGACGTGATAACGTTAGCCTACACATGTCATGCCACATCATTAGCCACGTGTCGTGCCACATTAGCTTGGCATCCGACTATCTATGAGGTGTCATGTCAGGTGGCATGACACCTCGGGTCTGCGTGTATTTGGTGCCAACTGCACACCCGATTTCGACAATGGTGGATGAGCATTCTATGGATTTCATTAGGCCTCGGTTCCAAGTGGGGTAAGGTTCCTGGTTGGGTTAAGGTTTTTGGGATCGAACAATTGGTTAACCGACAACTAAGAATTTTTTATCGGAGTCATCCGATGGGGACCCGCAGTATCTCGGTGGTCGGTTAGGTATGGTTTCGTCTCCAAGTTTTGCTGGTTGGTTTGTGAAGTATGCCCATCGGCTAGTGGTCGAGACATGCCACGTTGGATGGTTACATGTCCTGACATGTCAGCGCTCGGGTAGTGCCACATTGGATGGTACAGGTGGTGAGGGTCCACGTGAATGTGAGGTGGATTTTGGTGGAAAAAGGCTTGAAAACTTTAAGAGGCCATAACTTTTGATCCCGAAGTTAGATTTGAGTATAGTTATAGTTGTTGGAAAGCTCTCAACGAACATAACTGACTTACGAGCTTAGATTTGGATTTGGAAGTGTGGTTAAGGAAGGTAATTTAAAGGAAAGAAAAGATAAATTTTGTGCACCTCACCAGCTTAATGTGGGTTAGGAGGTTGGGTGTGTTACAATAGGAGAGAGTGTGTGGTAGGACACTTAAACCTCCACAAGTGGACAAGTAGTTCTCCACTTTAGCTTTGCCAATCTTGAAAGAGCTGAAGCCTTGCATTGATGGATGGGGTCCCATTGTCCCTATTAATCTTGATCCTTTGGTTACAAGTTGGGGCAAGGCCCCTAATGATGACAACTAGTCACCTCTAGTGACCATCATGATTGTCGATTAATGCTCTCTTGTTCAACCTCGTGCTCTTGTTTATGCTTGTAACATTATCTATTTGTGGTGTTTTGACCTAAGCCAATACTCTTTAATCTTTGAATATACTTCACTATAAATAATTGCATGTGGGGAAGTTCTAGCATTAACCAACTCCAAATTTTACTTTTACAATCACTTATTAAGGCTACCTAACTTTATTAAAACTTATACATACTCTCTATTAACAAAGTTTAAAGGACAATTTAATTTGTTTTATTTTATAATATATATATATATATATATATATAAAACAAAATAAAATAAATGAACTTAAATAAAACTTGACCCATCTTTTAAACAATAATATTTTTAATACTTGATATTTTAAATCTCTCCATACTTAGCATTCCCTTAGTTGATACTTTACTTTTACCACCTTGATCTCCACTAAAATTTACCACCCTTCAACACACACCCCTTAAATGTGAGGTGAATCCTTTAGGGGCATTGGATGGTTAAGTTGAGTACGATTAATGATGTGTTTTCGCGCATACCAGCCTTTCATACATGGGACTTTTAGTTTCACATACATCACTGGTTTCGTATAAAAATGACAGCTTTGTGGAGATCACTGCTCTCTGCGTCTCTCGATTCCAATTCTCATCTCAAGCATGCTTCCTATTTTCAGCTTGTAATCGCCTCAAACTTTTATTCCATATTATGTTGTGTTCTTGTCTGTCTGAAATTTCCATTCAATTGCAATAATCTCCAGTTTGGATTGTGGGTCAGTTCGTCTTTACAAAAGTTCTGATCTGGATATTTTCCAGGCCACAGTGAAGCCCGATGGGAGACCAGCCAATAGAACAGTGGTGTTCAGGTACGCCTCAAATTCCCACTTTACCAATTTCGTGTGTTTGTCTGCCTTTTGCTTCTAGTGGTTTACTGAGTTTCCTCCTTTTATGTATGCGCCAATGGAAAACCGAGTGACTGCAATTTGTAAAGATTGATTATTGAAGTTTTCGAGATTTCACATTTGCAGAGGCTTTGTGGAGGGCACTGATAAACTGCAAGTTACCACAGATTCCCGGACTCACAAGGTATTCAAGATTATCGTTTCTGACGTAAATATGTTATGGAGAAAAAGCTCCCTAGAATATATTTTTTTCTTTCTGTTTTAAGACCTTGTTTACATTGATTGAAAATAACTTATATGTTACTCACGCAAGTCTGCAATAGGAGTACTATTAGTAGTGAATGTCCACCATGAGCTTATCTGTTTTGAAGATTTTCTGCTCACTCGGTGAAGATCTTCAGCTTTTTGTATACCCAATTGATGAAAGATTTTTTTGCACACTTGGTGAAGATTTTCACCTTTTTGAATACCCATTTGATTAAATTATATACGCAAGATATAGGGCTGGCCCAAACCCATCTAAACCCAGGTTTGATATGCACCTCGAGCTTGCATATTTTGAGTTCAATACATCAGTGATTTGTGTGTACTCGATTTATGCATCCTCTAGCTTCATAACCTGGAGGTGTATATCAGACCGGGTTTAGATGGGTCTGAGTTAGTGTTCCTATTCAATGCACCCACAACACCATCTAGATTCAACACATTGTTACATGAAGAGTTGATGGATCACCTCCAAATCATGCCCACCCCACCTGGACGTTGTTTTTTTTGGTGCAAAATTACTTAGAGAGAATCACAATCAGGGCCAGTCCATGTATTTTTTTTTTTTTTTATACTAGGGGAATCGGTAACAACGGCAGTATCGTACTCGCGTGACACGGGGTCGAATCCTGCCGGCTGCCTTATAAACCCTAGGGAGAAACGCACAGCCCGCAAGCACGCCCTCCGAGTAAATCGGGGTGAGAATCGACCTTGAGACCTCATTTTACATAGTTCCTTCCATTTACACGGCACTTGCCAATCGGTCTACACCCCTGCGGGCCAGTCCATGTATTTTTTAACAAGAACGGTTAATATTTATATTAAAAGAGGGCTGTGGCCAAACCGGACAGCTTAAGATTACAAAAAAGATGATGTCTGACCGACTCTTGTCGGTTTAAAGATCCAAAAGACCAAAATTTACAGACACATACTGACTTTTCCAGCCTTACCATATCCTATAGCGACTTTTCCAACATGTATAATGCATTACATACTGCAATAGAAGTAGAACAACATAGCGAAACATGCAAACTATAACAGAAATTTATTTGACATCAAGCTCTCAAAAGGCTTCTTCTTTGACTCCAACCTTGTTCTCTAGAGCATGGTCTACGGGCTACATGTTTGTGTCCACTGAGGCTCTACCTACATCTTCGGCTTCGACAGTGTTTCTGTTCACAATGAAAGGACAGAAGTGTGTAGAGGCTTCTTCCTTTACCTTTGACGAACAGAACTGAATGCAGAACTGAATGGGGAACAAAGGGAGTTGGAGATGGTCTGCAATCCTGGAAACAGGCACGTCTAGGGAGTCCACCTTGTGTGCTAAAGCTTCATATCTCCTTTGCTGGCTATGCATGATATTGAGATGGGCTTGTTCTTTTGTTCTGAGCAGTGGCAGCTGGACCTCTACCTCCATTGCTTGTTTCTCACGTACATATGCCTCCACTGAAAATTTGTATTCCCACTCTTACTGCCACCTCGTTAAGTGTCTGGTGGAATTGGATAGGTTGCATTGTGCCTCAGAAATCTGGTGTTCGCACCCACGAATGCCTCTTCTAACCTCTGCGGGGTCACACATTACATAGCCATTAGCATGTAGACCCATTGTGGCTTGCCATAGATTCTATAGGCACTCCCCTTAATCCTACCAACTCCTTGTCAATCGCAAAATAGCCTTCCCAACCAGGCCCTTGTAAGGTAGAACAGGGACCCTGACAATGGACGAAGATCAGTGATGCTAGAGAAAAAAGGAGGAATATTACCAGCTTGTGGTGGAAGAGTTGCAGGGCAAACATTGCATAGGCAAACCCACATTCATGAAATCTCCTTCGAGCACACCGTTTAAATAGACTTGGGCTGAACGCATAGTAATAACATAACATGCACCTTCCTATTGCCATCGAATCCTTCCTGTCTGCATTCCTGAGGGTATATAGTGAATTCCGATACATGGCCAAGTGAATGGGGATTAAATGTCACGGGAGATGGTGATGTGATATATCCCCCCCTCCCTTTTAAATTTATTTTTCCTTCCTCCAAATTAACTCCTAAATTGGCTTGTTCATCCGCTTGGTGACTGTGATGTCGCAGGACATGGAAAAATTCTATGGACTCAAACTCCTACACCAATGCTTGTGTTTAAAATTCAAATGATTAGGTGAGACAATTTATTATCGTTTGGTACAGTATTGTAATGCATATGACAAATGACTATTGATGAATCTCCTATCACGATTATGTTTTTTATTCCTTTCTCTTTTAGCAAGGTCAGTTCTTGAAAGTCTGGTAGGGCCTTTGCTTTATTGTTTCATGCAATCCCTAGACCCCATGCATTAGGTAAGTTATTGTATTCCTCTGGGATATAGGATGATCCCCCCTGCCTGCTACCCCTAGGGCTAGTCCATGTTGGTAGAGAGCAATAATTAGTAATTGTCTGTTTTAAGTCCCTGCCGAGTTTTGCACCTAATTGAAGTGCTTTTTGTTGCAGATTGAAGAGATTAGTCACTGCCCATATGGAGAGGTATGCTAATTTTCTGGACCTTGTTTTCACCTATGAGGTATAGCCCACTCATGCAATTTTGTTTTCATCAGAGGCAGGTTTCGAGATTGCATCCTACTATGTTTAGGGTTGTGCTGAAACTAGGGGCCATGGTCCATTATGTAATTCTTTTGGATCCAGGTTTGGCCTGTGATTGCCTTTATCCTTTACCACTGGGAGGGCCTAAACTGATGAGAAGAAGTTAGAACCCAATGTCTACTTACCACACAATTGTGTTGCTTGACTGAATGAGTCAGTATCTTAGGTTGTTTTTTAATAGTTATTTTCTAGTATTTTGGAACTATATGCAAGACATAATCATTTAAACCTATAGGCATATAAGCTATGTAATTGTTATGAGGTTCCCACATAATTGTACATTTTTGGGTCTTTAGAAGTTTTGATCATCATATCTGTCTTGACCATGCTACTTCGTTTGTCATATTTATGTTCTGAAGAACAAGAGCTGAATAGCAGCTCAGTGTGACGGGAAATTTTATTGGGTTGTAGATATGCTGGTACTTTACTGGTTCTTGGGAGCAGTTTCGCATCCAGGGAAAACTTGACATTATTGGTGAAAAAGACATGGACCCTGTAAGCTGCTTGGTAAGACTCTTGTTGATACATGTTTGGGTTTTGGAAATGAATGCTGCAATATCTGCATCTTGATTTCAAGAGTAGTATGTCATGGGAAACGTTTCAAATTGTAATAGGTATACCGTGTATCCAAGCTACTGAACCCTGTCTCGATGCTTTTTTATTTTCCATCCATTATAGGCAAGTTGCTTGGCTGGTATGATGTAGATGACAATCAGGTAGGATTTGGTCCTTTATATGTCTTTCAACTAACACTTTCTTTCTTAAGGAAGGTCATTAGAATTTTGAGCGATTGATAACTTTGCAGTTGTTGTATGTTGATATCATTTTGATGGGATGTTGGAACAAAACATGTCTACATACCTATTAAAATCTGGTAGATAAAATTTTAGATTAGGAACATGCTATAAAAGAAATTATGCCTGGGACAAAAGAGATGTTGTTCATACTGCTGCATTGACGAAATTACTACTTCTCTATGTGCCCAGTTGTTCAGAAGATTGTTGTAATTCAAGGTGACAAATTGCGATGATTATTCTTGTAGGCATATAGTATTCATTGCTTTTCTCACAATTTACTTACCTATTCCTTCAACTATGTGCAGTTGCGAGAGAAAGTTTGGTTTGCTAGCTCGTTAAGGTCGAGATTACAATATTTGGGACCTCATCCTCACATTGCTCTTTCAAACACTGAAGATGTTGAAAATTCTCTGGATCCGTGTACAGGGCCAGTTGGAACGTTTTGTCTGCTAACATTAGATCCTGATCAGGTCCTTTTTCCCTCCTTTTTTCTTTGTGAGATGGGTGGATAAAGTTTGGATTATGGTGATTATTAAGGAATGATATAGGATCATAAAAGGGCACACGTAGATTCTATGTTATTGATTATGTCAATTCAAATATCAAGCATATCATATATGTAGCATCTTGCTTGTCAATGATTAGGTTAAGGAGAATCCAATTGATGGCTACATGCTCTTCTACTTGTCTCTTGAATTGCGTCCACTCTGAACCAAAATAGGGATCATAACCAAAAATAGTACAATATCTTTGAAGCAGTGGATATATTAGGTCAAATTGATTATGAAACTCACTTATATGCTCGGTTGTGGGGCATTTGTATGCACACTTCTTCCACACCTCATGATTGTACTTGAAATCTTGCCTGAATGGATTAATAGGAAATACAACATCCTTTAACTTATGTATCTCCACTTCTTTCTTATGCATATACTCTATTTACGTGGTGCAGTTTCTTTTCTTGCGCCCAGAGGTTGAACTGACCCCACTGAAACTAGGGTAATAATGTTTGCAGCTTGAGATGGTGCTTTTGTATGGGTGGCTTTATGATTCCAAGTCAATGTTGGATGAGGTTTTGAACAAATCACTTGTCTCAGAACATGTGGAGCGAGCTCCATCTCATCCTGCAACCACTCATTAGATGTACATATATAGAATAAGTGATGGCTAGCATGCAATGCAATCTACTTAGATTCTAGTTGACACATCTAACATGCTGGGATTAACTTTAGTGAAGGAACAAAGAATGCCTCAAACTTTCCATGCAGCAAAAATCACACATGGTCAGTGCCACTTAATTTTCACTGACATTATTCACCTGGAGATAGTCCACACATGGTCCTAGCTCACTAATTTATGGCTCCACCAACTCGGCATGTTTATGATTACTTGTACTTATTGAAAAAAATGCAATGTAATATAGTGACTTGTTATATTGAAAGAACAAAAGTGAAATGTAATTTAATGACTTGTACAACTCAACACGCCAATCACTTGTATGACACCTTTTATATGGGTCACATATATGGCCTTGCATGCCAGTTCCTTATATGGTGCCATCTATGTGTTAGAATATAGAATATGGTGGGCTCGTTTTACCATTGACGATACCTTCGTCACCCAACCATAGGCCGAAGCCTCCCTCCGAGCACCGTAACCTTGACCTGAGAATTCCTCCGGAAGCAAACCCTAGGCTAGATAGCCAAACAAGGAGTAGCGCATCAATCCCCAAGGATAGTGCATCACAAAAGCTGATCAGATAGTCCCAAACCCTAGCCAAGAGATATTCAAGCCAAAACTGAGAACTTGCTGCTGTTGTAGCTGCAC
>ML783973.1:118319-138580 GCA_009831015.1 Picea engelmannii
ATACCTAGAACTAAAATGCGTCACTAGATCATTGGCATACAAGCCCGATCTGTGACATGCGTGGGTTTATTGCTGCATGCAGCGCTGGATATGCTGCCGGAAGATGAATCTGATATATGCATGAGCAAGACTCCTCCGAATCTGACGAGATCTGTCCCAATGAAGTCACCTTTTTCCCTATAAGACTCACCCTGGATGGATCTGCTACTGCTAGACTCCTGGATCTCTCTGTCACTACCGAAAGTAATCTGTTCAACTACTAGGAATGCCCTCATGCTGGCTAACACTGAAAGAGTCTCCCAAGTAGATTCCATCGTCAGAATTTGATGGAACCTTTCTTGAATGGAGCTCCCTGCTCCCTCTCCAATGGGTCGGAAGGAATCTGGCTCGCTAGCCCTCTGGATGAGTAGATCTGAGAATCTGTGATCTCTCCTCTGTTTGTCAAATACGCTGCAACTCCACTCACTGAATGTGACGCCTTGATGGCTAGAAGGCTCGGAAAAATGTGTTGGATGGCTCAAATGAAGCACCTTCCCCTGATCTCAAATGGGGTCTGAGGGTTTAGGTTCGTTAGGCCTCCTCAGGAAGAGCGACCCATTATACCTCTGATGTCTCCTCTAGAACTCACGCTGGAATTTGATTGCTGGAGCTGGATCTCTGATCTCCACGCTCAATCTAACTGTAGATCTGTAATGAAAGAAATGGAAAACCTGTGTGGTCTTCCCGACTGGCTAGAGTGTGTCTCTCAACACTGAATCCAATCCCTCAGTGTCTTCCTTATGGAATCCACAAGTATCCTCAAATTCGCTTGAATCTGGGTTTCTCCCCAAAGCTTTGGTTTCAATTCTCAAATCATCAATAATGAGCCATTAGGTCGCTTTTCCTCTCCTTATATCCACTAAAACCCTAATTCTTCATTGACTTTTCACTTAAGCGCTTTTCCTAAGTTTCTGATATAATATTCACTGAAGCACTTAATTAGCTTTTTCCACTTAGTCACTTAATGTCACTTTCAAATTATAACATTTCCCTAGTGAAATGACATCAAATGAACATTTTCCCTTGTTTATTCCTGGCTATAGTCTAAAGGGGATGTTTAGACTACTAAGCCCTCCTCTTTGGAGTCCTCACTCGGAAAGGGACATTATAGTCCTCACTTCCCGAGATTGCTTGTCCTCAAGCTACATCAATCCAGGGTGCTGCAAAATATGATCACTCTCCCAAGTAGCATCCTCTACTGGAAGTCCCCTCCATTTGATCAAACACTCTCTGATGACCCGACTCCTCAATTTCCTCTCTATGAACTCCAATATCTCCTCCAGAACCAACTCTAATTATCCCTCCTCATCCAAAGGCGGTAGCTCAAAAGTGCTAATGAATTGTCCCGCCACTTTCTTGAGGCAAGAAATGTGGAACACGTTGTGAATCCAGCTCCCCTCTGGTAGTTCTAACTCGTAGGCCACTTCACCTACCCTGCGTATGACCCTGTATGGTCCATAGAATTTGGGTTTAAGCTTCTTTGCCCCACTCTTCTTCAAAGATGACTGCCTGTATGGTTGTAGCCTCAGGAATACTAGATCCCCAACATCAAAGCTACGCTCTATCCTATGTTAGTTTGCATTCACCTTTTGTCGATTTTGTGCCACCTGTAGATTCTCCTTTAATACCTTGAGAATCTCCTGACTCTCCGCTATCCAGTCTTTGGCCTTGGGAGCCTCGCTGTCTCCAAAAACCAAATCAATCAAAGTGGTAGCATCATATCCATATAATGCTCTAAATGGGATCATACCTATGGACATGTGGAACGTAGTGTTGTAATATTGCTCTCCAAGATGTAACCACCTTACCCACACTTTCTGCTGTCCACTCACATAGTTCCTCAAGTAGCCCTCTATCCACTTGTTGACTATCTCAATCTGCCCATCTGTCTGGGGGTGGTAACTAGTGCTGGGTGTCAACTCTATACCAAACAATCTGAATAACTCGTGCCAAAATGTGTTGATGAACCGACTGTCTATGTCACTGACTATACTTTGTGGCAACTCGTGAAGTTTGAAGATCTCTCTGAAGAACAACTCTGCCACCTACACTGTGCTGTAGTCTGTTGGAATCGCGAAAAAGTGCACAAATTTGGTCAATCTGTTGACCACTACAAATATGCATTCCTTACCTTGAGCCTTAGGTAGGCCTATAATGAAGTCCATGGATATACTTTCCCATTTCTGCTACGGAATAGGGAGTGGTTGAAGCAACCCTACTGGGAGTGTTTGCTCCGACTTGTTCTGCTGACAAGTCACACACTCCTTGATATGTCCCATCACATCCTTCTTGAGACCCTTCCAAGAGAATCTCTCTCTGACCTGCCTGTATGTCTTGAAGAACCCCTGATGGCCTGCTAAAGGTGAGTCGTGTACTATCGCTAAGATCTTCTTTTTGAGACTAGATCCGGGGACAAGGTAGACTCGGTCTTTATAGAAGATGACCTCATCTATGACTCTGTACCTGTCGTCTTGTACCTGTCCGTCCAATAACTCACATGTGAACTTATTCTTGGAATACTCTACTAACAAGTGTGATTTCTAATCTGTTGAGATCTCCATCAAGGAACAAGTCGCTGGTCTCTTGGACAGTGCATCCGCCACAATGTTTTTCTTGCCCTGGACATACTCTATGTCAAAATCAAAGGTCTGGACCTTTGTCACCCACTTTTGTGCCTCTTGCTGAGATCTTTTTGCTCAAGGAAATACTTCAAGCTATTATGGTCTGTCTTGACCACAAATTTACTGCCCACCAAGTACTGTTGGAATTTGGTCAAAGCATGCATTATTGCTAGCATCTCCTTGTCGTAAATAGGATACTTCCTGCTCTCAAATACAATGGGGTGTCCCCCCTGCATCAACATTGCTTCTATCCCCTCTCTTGATGCATCACAGTCCAAAACAAATGGTAGAGTGAAATCAGGCAATGCTAGTACTGGGCATGTGCCCATGACTACCTTCATTTGCTCAAATGCCTTCTGCAACTCATCAGTCCATATGAATGCTCCTCGCTTGGTGAGGTCGGTGAGTGGTGCCCCCAACTGTGAAAAACCTTCATGAACCTCCTGTAGTAGCTACACAACACGAAGAAACTCCTCAACTCCGTCACATTCCTGGGTGTTGGCCAATCCAAGATGGCCTTGATCTTCTTCTGATGCACCTGCACCCCTTGTGCGCTGATAATGCGACCCAGGTAAAGTAACTCTATCATGCCAAACTCACACTTTGACTCCTTGGCATACAGTGACTTTGCCTCCATAATGTTGAGTACCTCATCCAAATGTTTCAGATGCTCCTCCCATGTCTTGCTGTATATCAATATGTCATCGAAGAACACCAATATCGATTTCCTCAAGTGATCTCGGAATATATGGTTCATGCAAGACTGGAATGTGGCTGGTGCATTGGTTAGCTCAAATGGCATAACCAGGAACTCAAAATGTCCATAATGGCATCTGAATGCCGTCTTCTCTGTATCATGCTCTCTAATGCTAATATGATGGCAGCCAGAGCGTAAATCAATCTTCGAGAAGAAAACTGCTCCATGAAGTTCATCCATCAACTCATCAATGCGTGGGATAGGATACTGGTTTTTGATTGTCTTTTTGTTCAAAGCACGATAATCTATACACATCCTCATAGTACCATCCTTCTTCATGACCAAGACTACTGAAGAAGCAATTGGACTACTACTGGGCCTGATGTGTCCCATCACTAGCAATTTCTTAATTGCTCTTTCTATCTCATCCTTGAACCTCCTAGGATGATGATAGGGTGCGGTAATCATGGGTTTTGCACCCTCCTCCATCTCGATGGTTTGCTCAACCCCTCTGTTTGGGGGTCTCCCTGGTGGCATCGGACCAAAAACCTGCTTATGCTGACTCAACAAAGCCCTGATCTCTGCCTGATACTGCTGGCGACTGTCTGAATCCCTCCGCGTGGTGATCACACACTCTGCTGCATATACTACTCCCCCATGTATGAAGATCCTCTCCATCCTCTTTGCTGACACTGTTTTGGGTGCCCCTGTCGACATACCCCTCAGTACAATCTTCTCGTCAATGTCTCTGAGTCCCATCTGAAGTGTTTGGTAATTGGTAGAAATCTTGCCCAAGGTAATCAACCATTGGACTCCCAATACCACATCTGTGTCAGAAAGGTGAACCACATAGAATGTATCCTAGACATACCTCTAAGTCTGGAACTTGATCCAAACACTACCATGTGACCATTAACTACTGCAACATCAAAACCCTCAAACTCCTCGGTTTGCAGTGCTCTCCTAGTTACCAGTGCAACGTCAATGAAATTGTGGGTTTCCCCACTATCTATCAAGGCAATGGCACGCTGTCCTTGAATAGTCCCTCTGATCCTGAGTGTGTCATACCTAGGGACTCCAGAAAGGGTCGCTATGACTCCTCCCCTCACTGGTGCTTGTCTCTTAGCCTTCTTGCGAGGCTGTGGCTGTGCCCCTACTGGTGCCGGTGGTCTCCTTGGAGGCTCCTCCTCATGCAATGGCTCCTCCTTTGAGCTAGTGGACTTACGGTCCTGTGCCTGACTGCCCTATTCCTCCTCATCATTGTTTGCTGCAACCTCAATGTAGTGGATTTGTCCTTTCCCATGCACCTGTGGATGGGAACCCATGGATCTCTGCAGTTGAAACATAACTTCTTCCTCATAAGCTCACGCCTCGTATCATCATCCAACTTCTCCTTACCCTTCCACTCTCTCTGGAATGGTTTCCTATCCCGGTCCTTTTGTGGCACAAAGGGTTTGGAAAAAGTTTTGGTTTTCGGCACCGAGTCTACTAGATCTCTAGTGCGTAGGATGGCATCCTGTAGTGTGAGAGGTTTGTAGGCCTTCACCCATCCTCTCAAGGGTTTTGTGAGACCCTCTATGAAAAACATGATTAGTCTAGGCTCTGAAATGTCTATCACTGTCACGACTATTCTCTGAAACTCTGTGATAAATGCATCAGGTGTACTAGTTTGTCTCAACTGGGCTAAGTCCCCGAAGTGGATCTCTGGATCCCTCCTGTCAAACTTGTCCATAAGTCTCTCCGTGAACTCCCTGTATGAGGTGATGTGACTATGACCCAACGTCACCAGTCTATGGTGCCACCACTCGTGGGCCTCTCCCTCCAATTGCAAAGTAGCGAAACTGATGGCTTCAGTTTTTGTCATTTGGTTGAGTTTGTAGTATGTGTCGAGTTTCTATACCCAAGCTTTGGCAGTACATTTGGATGATCCATCGAAAGAGGATATAGTGAGTTTCCCTACTTTTTGAATGAACTCCATGTTATGCCCTTGCTGCCGCTGTTGTCCTCCTCTTTGAGGATCTATAGGAAGGTTCCCGAGTCTAAGTTAACAATACTCTACTAAAGTCATGTCATTATGGAAAACTCTGGCCCTAGGGCTGCATACTCTCTCCTGTAATCAACGATATCCTTTGCTTGTGTGGCCAGTCTATGTGCTACTAGATGCTGTGCTGCTACTGGAAGTGCCCTTTGAAAGCTAGGGAATAGTGGCTTGGGAATCCTACTCGATGATGTGTAGGTGCGAGTAGGTGAATGGGGTCTACTACCTGCCCCTGAGTTCGCCTATGCTGCATGGAGGACATTTTCTCTTGGAATGTTCCCTGTAGCCAATCTATTTGCCATCTGTGCCAAAGACTGAGTCATGGCCTGCTGACTGATCACCAAATTGTTAAGAACCTGCATGAAGGCTGCTTGTGTGTCCATGGGTGCTTTGCCACTACCTTCTGGACTTTCATATCTGTCTCCCATCCTCCTCTCTGCCTCAAGCTTTGCCTCACGCTCTGCCCTTCTTTCTGCTTCTCGTTGTGCCTCTTCCTCTTCCTCTGAACTGTGAGGAAAGGGGGAATAATTTGATCTTGGTCCTCTCCTCTCTTTGTGCCTGTTGTAAGTGACGAATTCGTCACCTATATGCTCACGGCCCCCTGGGTTCTCTGTTGAACCCATGGAAACTTTAGTCACAGGCTGGCAGGACTAAAGCTCTGATACCACTTGTAATATCCCAAATCCGTAGATCTGGATATTAACTCTCTACTGACCCTGTTTGTTGCAGATTTGATACTCTTTGGGTGGTTGAATGGGTTATTTAGGTTTCTGACTGCATTTGATAACTTGAATTTAACATGCATGTTGATTTTGCATGTGGTTTCAGGTGGAACTTCTTGTTTAAGATATACTGAATAGTCAAGCAATTACAATAATGACATGCATGTACAAAACTTCACACACAGACTGCATGCATGTAAAAATAACCAAACCAATCTTCATTCAGACCTTCAAATGACTAGATCTATACTGGAATACTAGTAAAAACATGGAACAATACCTAGAACTAACATGCGTCGCTAGATCATTGGTGTGCAAGCCCGATCTGTGACATGCGTTAGTTTACTGCTGCATGCAGCGTTGGATCTGTTGTCGGAAGATGAATCTGATGCATGCACGGGGAAGATTCCTCTGTATCTGATGAGATCTGTCTCAATGAAGTCACCTTATTCCCTAGAACACTCGCCTTGGATGGATCTGCTGCTGTTAGACTCCTGGATCTTTTTGTCACTGTTAGAAGTAATCTATTCAACTGCATTCCCTCATGCTGGTTAACATTGAAAGAGTCGCCCAAGTAGATTACACTGTCAGAATCTGATGGAACCCGTCTTGAATGGAGCGCCCTGCCTCCCTCTCCAATGGGTTATAAGGAATCTGGCTCGCTAGCCCTCTGGATGAGTAGATATGAGAATCTGTGATCTCTCCTCTCTTTGTCAAACACACTTCAACTCCACTAACTGAATGTGATGCCCTGATGGCTAGAATGATCGGAAAAATGTGTTGGATGGCTCAAATGAAGCGCCTTCCCCTGATCTCAAATGGGTTCTGAGGGTTTAGGTTCGCTAGGCCTCCTCAGGAAGAGCGACCCACTACACCTCTGATGTCTCCTTTAGAACTCACGTTGGAATCTGACTACTAGAGCTGGATCTCTAATCTCCATGCTCAATTTGGTTGTAGATCTGTAATGAAAGTAATGGAAAACCTGTGTGGTCTCCCCGATTGGCTAGGGTGTGTCTCTCAACACCGAATCCAATCCCTCGGTGTCTTCCTCATGGAATCCACAAGTATCCTCAGATTCGTCTGAATCTGGGTTTCTCCTCAGAGCTTTGGTTTCAATTCTCAAATCATCAATAATGAGCCATTAGGTCGCTTTTCCTCTCCTTATATCCACTGAAACCCTAATTCTTCGTTGACTTTTCACTTAAGCGCTTTTCCTAAGTTTATGATTTAATATTCACTTAAGCGCTTTTCCTAAGTTTATGATTTAATATTCACTTAAGCGCTTAATTACCTTTTTCCACTTAGTCACTTAATGTCACTTTCAAATTATAACATTTCCCTAGTGAAATGACATCAAATGAACATTTTCCCCGGTTTCTTCCTGGCTATAGTATAAAGGGGATGTTTAGACTACTAAGCCCTCCTCTCTGGAATCCTCACTTGGAAAGGGACATAACATCTAATCCCAACACCTAGGTATATTGTTTATTGGAGATAGGCGTGTATACATGGGTTTGCGTAAGGAAAGGCGTTACATCTTGGGAAGCGTGAAAGTACAAGGTTGTACAACAATGCAAGAGATTGCTAGGGTTTGCAGGTTCTTTTTAATGTTTTCTGTATTTCTCTATGGGCCATTTTCCTAAGTATGGGAGCCCTTGTAAGCTTTGAAGTTATTTGAATGATAAGCGTAGTTGATGGGCATAATATCTTTGTGTATTGTGTTTGAGATTTTGGTTTCCAGTATTGCTTCTGCTATCTTTATTTGAGTTGAATATTCTAGCAAGTGTATGTTGTTTTGTGAGTTGCTAATTTGACTTACAATAATAAAATCACTAGATAACAAGATACCCAGGTGCCAGAGTAAGGATTTCAACATGGTATCAGAGCAGTTGCTTTAAGAGGAAGCCAAATCTTAGATCCATAGCAGTTGATAGTAGATCTATTAGATCTAGAAGGAGATCTTAGCAGATCCATAACCAACAATTAGAAATCAAGGGTTGGATTTTAGGAAAACAACAGTACTAAGGTAGAACCAGGGTTTTGCATTCGTACAGAATTGTATGCAGGTTGCTTAAGGAATAATAGCGTACATACGCGGGTTTCTTTGGAGACAGTCGCATATATGCGGGTTTCAGTAAGGAAAGTCATGTACATACGTGGGTTTCAGTGGTGATAGGCGCGTACATGGTCGTACAAGTCAGTATAGGGGCAGTTTCAACAAGAAGTTATTTCTAGGGCAGTTTATTAGGTCTAAAGGATTGCATCAACAAGTCTGAGAGTTGAAGAAAGATTGGATGGAGCATCCAACTCCCTATCTTGGAAAGCAATAGTGACTTTGGTGTTGAAGGAGTATGACCTTTGGGAGTTAGTGGAGATCAAAGCTGAGAGGGTTATTTTCAATTCAGTGAAGGATCATCTAATTCCTCACCTATCCAAGAAGAAGATGACCAAGGAGATGTTTGATGCCTTGGTAGGTTTATTCCAGAGCACTAACATGAATAGGAAGATGGTCTTAAGAAATAGACTCAGATCTGTGTAGATGTCTAGATTTGACAATGTCACCAGCTATTTCATGAGGATCACTCAGGTACGTGATCAACTTGCAGCCACATGGGAGAAAATGGATGACGTAGAGCTCATGAATGTGGCATTGAATGGTCTTCCCAAGTTTTGGGAACCATTTGTCAAGGGAGTATGCGCTCGGGAAAAACTCCCAGATTGATAGAGGCTTTGGGATGATTGCATCTAGTAAGAGACTCGGGAGGAGTCTAAAGTAGGAAAGCAAGGAGATGAAGAGGAGGAGAACCTAGCCCTTGTTAGTAAGACAAGAAAGGGAAAAGGAAAGGGTTCCAAGGGTAACATTAAGGAGTCAACCTCATAGCCGAGAAAGAAGGACTTGAGAAAAATCAAGTTTGCGTGCCACAAGTATGGGCACCATGCATCATAGTGTTTAAAGAAGAAGGGGCAAAGGAAGACACAGACAACAACATCAACAGAGACACAACTAGATGAGTTTGCAACAAAGTTTAAGAAGGAATTCTCACTGATCTGTTGCCTCTCTACCAACACCAACTCAAGGAGTGTGTGGTACTTGGATAATGGTGTTTCTAATCATATGACAGAAGCACGAGAGCTATTGAGTAGTCTAACGGAGGACTCAGGGACCCATGTGGAGCTTGGTGATGATGCCAAGTATGCAGTGAAGGTGAAGGGAACTATCATGTTTCAACTTGAGTCAGGGAGTTTGTTGGAGCCCCAAGATGTGCTTTATGTACTAGAATTGAAGAAGAACTTGCTCTCAATTTCAGTTCTGGAGGACAAGGGTTATGTAGTCTTGTTCCAGAACGGACAAGTGTTCATGCATTCAGAGGGAGCTAGCCTTGACACAACAATCAACATTGGGGTAAGAGAGGGCAGGTTATACAGGTTGCAGGGAAAGCCTGTAGGAGGAGCCAAGGGGATCTTGGATCATGGATCGATGTCCGTGACGGAGGAAGAGAATCGGGAGGCTTCGAAGGGAATAAAGTGTTTAGGGACTTCTAGTGAGGGGAGTCAACCTTCAGATGTGAAGAGGGAGTTAGCCCCTTCTAGTCTTGTCAGGAGATTGAGTTGGTACGAGATGACATTGATGGATGCTCAGGATCAGGAGGCTTCTAGGAGCACATTGAGGGAGAGCAGACCTTTGACAAAGTTTCCAAACTTCGTGGCATTGATATGTAGCATCATTGATTCCGTGACTTACTGTATTCAGGGAGCAACTGACTAGCAGGGTTGGAGGGATGCCAATGAGTAGGATGATGTGTGTGATATTGTGCCAGGGTTGGAGATAGAATCAGTTCCAGGTGGTTCTTCGAGAAGTACCTTCCTTGCCAAGAGGGAGTGTTGATGTTTGTAGCATCGAACATGTATTTCCACATAGGTCTAAGTGTCTAGGCGTGTGGAAGTCATCCAAAGCCTTTTACCTCGAGACTTTACTTTAATTAAATGAATTATTAAAGTAAAATGCTTTTATTAGTGAGTTGAGTTTTATTGAAAGAAATGCTTTAATTAGCATTAGTGAATTAAATAATAGTCGTTGATCTTAAGTGAGGTGAGAAGTAATCTCAATCGTCAATCACTTTGGAGATTAGGGTTATGTCATAACTCAATCTTATAAAAGCAAGGTTAGGGTGAAGGAAGAAGACACTTGTGTGAGACATTGTGTGTTGATACACAAGAGAGAGAAAATGAGGACTTTTGCTCAAAGGGTTGGATCACGAAGGAATGTGATTCAAGGAGATCTTGGATAGGTGGAGAAGGACTTCCATTTAGAGATCTGGTCAGGGAGAAGAGAGAACAAAGGCAGTCACAAGTGGGTTTCATCAGATTGGAGCTACAACAATGGGATTGTGTCGTACAGAGTTGCCGTACAATGTTTGAGTGCGTGTACGTGTGTTTAAGTGGAGACAAATGTGTATACGTGGGTTTGTTTAAAGAAAGGCACATACATTGCGGGAAGCATGGAAGTACAAGTTTGTACAACAACGCAGGAGATTACTAGGGTTTGCAAGTTTTGTTTAACGTTTTCTATATTTCTCTGTGGGCCATTTTCCCAAGTATGGGAGCCCTTGTAAGCTTTGAAGTTATTTGAATGATAAACTTAGTTGATGGGCAAAATATCCTTGTGTATTGTGTTTGAGATTTTGGTTTCCAATATTGCTTCTGTTATCTTTATTTGAGTTGAATATTCCAGCAAGTCTATGTTGTTTTCTGAGTTGCTAATTTGACTTACAGCAAGGAAATCACTAGATAACAAGATACCTAGGTGCCAAAATAAGGATTTCAACATTACTTCCACTTCCCTTTCACTTGTGCGCATCCATTATCCTTTCATGCACCTTGTCTCTATTTTTGGGCGTATCATTCCTCATGCGCATTTACTTTATCCTCCATATTTACTTGCCTTAACTCTTCCACTTTTACCCATGCGCACCCGTTTCCCATGTGTATCCTCCATACTCACACGTGTGCATGTTTCCCCCCATATGCGCTCTCCTTGTCTCCCTTCACACGCATTTAACCTCTCTCATGCGTCCATACGTGAGGTTTAACTCCCCTTCTCTCTCTTTCCACTCTTTTATCTCTCCCATGCGCTTATAACTCCCCCATGCTCTTTCCCTTCTCAATCATTGGCACTTAGAGTTTTATCTCATGTGCCTCCTATTATTACACACATATGTGCCCTCACTCTCTTATTTAATGAGGCTCCTCCTCATTGTGATGGATTGGATCTTTTGCAACAACAGTCATACATTCTATCTTTCTCTCTTTCTTCTCTAGTCTAGCTTCTAGCTCTTTTTGCGGAGATAGCCACTATACCGGTTCTTGTGCTTGTTTTCTGTGGTGCAATCAACCCTTTGGTAAGACATTAATAAAGAATTGTTGTGCTCGTATCAAGCTTTCGATTCTTGTCGGTGTTGTGATTTAATTTATGCATCAATTAGAAGTTTTTAGCCTTTTATTGTGGTTAATTTTGACCTTTTAATTGCGCGTTCTTTCTCTTTTCTACATCTCTTCTAAAGCTAACGCTGCAGGATTTCTACCAAGTGAATTTACCATTATTTTTCCTAATATCCTGGGCTGTTTTACACGCTGTCCAAGACACTTTTTGCTGCTGTTTTTATTGTTTTATTGCAGAAAATCAATTTTAAATCAGCAGCAAGGCACTTAGGGACACCCCCCCTGAGGTTGGCACACACTAACCCAAACAGAGAGGGGATTTGCCAGTGACTTTTGGGGCATAATCTCCTAGAATTAGCCTCTTTTTCATTGCTGATTTATGTTATATCAGATTTGATTGGAGGGTGAAAAAGTGTGTTAACATGGTTGAGATTAAATCTCATCTCACTTGAGATCAATGGCTAAGATTTAATTCACCAATACCAATAACTTTAGCATTTCATTAAACTAATTAATAAAAACACTTTATTTTAATAATTCCTTTAATTAAAGTAAATTATCAAGCTAGAAGGCTTTGGATGATTTCCACATGTCCAGACACTTAGTCCTATGTGGAAGTACCTGTCTGATGCTACAAACATCAACATGTGCCACCAGTTAAAGATAGACTAGGAGTCAAAATAAAATAAAATTCAGTTTGGATTTATTTTATTAAATTCTATTTTTGAGTTCGACTTAGGATAAAGCCAATTCTATTTTCTAGTTTGAGTCACATGTAACTATTTTGTAAACCCTAGTATGCCCTTCACAGATCTATAAGAGAGAGGGCAGAGGTACAGATTAATCATTGAGTCTTGAGTCTAGCAGCTAGCAATTTAGGGGTATTTTCCTGTAGCAGATTTTTTCATGTTCAGAATTAATAATAGCAATGATAGGTTTTGACCAGTGTTATTAGAATTTAGAACCGACTCGGTTTGGGAAAAACGACCGACCAGACTGGCCTCCAAGCCAAAAATGGTCGGACCGGTGGTACCGAACCGGCCTCCAAGCCAAAAACGGTCAAACCGGCGGTACTGAACTGGCCAGTTCCGTATGGAACACGTACGACGCACTCAAGAGGCTGGATTTCAATTTTTTTTAAAGAAAAAATAATTTATTTTTGAGGGGGCCTACCAACTAACCCTAGACCCTCCCTCAAACCTATTTAAAGACCCCCCTCCCTTCTATTTCACTCACACTATTCACTTGAGCTCTTTGGAATTATTGAGCTGAGTTTGTTTGCTGGTTTTGGAGATCTGTTTGCAGGGATTTTCTGAAGGAGTTCTTGGACAGATTTAGAGAGCTAGTTGAAGGGCTTAGTTGGAGATGTCTTGGGTTGATTTTCTGCAGCAAGTTTGGAGCTGTTGCAAGGGATATTCTTGGGCTGTTTTGGGGCTGTTTTTATCAAAGTTTTGGTGGTTATTTTCCAGATTTCTGTGGGCTGTTAGAGAGCTGGATTTTCTGCTGTTGGGAGCTTCTTTTCTTCTCCATATTTCAACTTCTTGTGAAGGTATGTCAAAGCTTCTTTTATTCCTCTCTTTTTCTCTTTAAAACTGCTGATTTTTTTCCTAGAAATTAAGAAATCTTAGGGTTTTATTTGCAGATTTTTGTTTGTTGTTGCAAAAATGTCCCAGTCCAACATCCCTAAAAGCAAGAAGGATCCAGCATGGGTTCATTGCTGGTTGAATGAAAAAAACCATAAAGTATGCAATTATTGTGGGAAGACAATTAAAGGTGGGGGTGTCCATAGGATAAAAAAACACTTAGCATGTGAAAAAGGCCAAGTAGAAGGTTGCACAAAAGTCTGTTGAATTAAACTCGGAGATGCAAATTCTTCTTGCATCCTACCAAGCAGAGAAAGCTAGGGCCAAGAAGATTAACAAAGATGTGGGGAAAAGTCAAGCTGATGATTCTTTTACTATTCCTAGTTTTGAAGAATCCTCTAGTTTTTCTGTTGGATTGGGAGTGGGACATAGAGATGAAGTTGAAAATATTTCTTCCGTTGGCTCTAGTGCATCAAGTTTGAAGAGAGCACACAAAGGGTTTGACTCTTTCTTTGTACCCCGCACCACCCTTGGCTCTCAATCACCATTGATGCTAAATGGAAGAAGATAGAGGAGGTTGCTTGAGAATGCATTGCTAGATGGTGGTATGATGCAGACATACCATTCAATGCTCTAATTCTGCATATTATCAACCTATGATAGATGCTATAGCTACATGTCGTCATGGCTTCAAAGCCCTGAGTTTTCACGATATCAGTGGGTCACTTTTACAAAATGAGGTCCAAAGAATAAATGAATACCTCTTAGAGTTCAAGCAGTCATGGACTAAAACAGGGTGCACAATCATGTCTGATGACTGGAGTGATGGAAGATCCCATACCATTCTCAATTTCTTAATTGCTTGCCCAAAAGGAACCATGTTTTTTAAATTTGTGGATGCATCTATTCAGGGGAAGGATGCACAATTATTGTTTTATCTTTTGGATGAAGTAGTTGAGGAGGTGGGGGTTCAGAATGTTGTACAGGTGATAACAGACAATGCCTCCAACTATGTTGCATCGGGAAAGATGTTGGAGGAAAAACACCCCACGATTTGGTGGACTCCATGTGCAACCCACTGTTTGGACCTCATGATTGAGGATATTGGTAAAATTGAGTGGGTGAAGAAGTGTGTGGAAGAAGCAAAATTCATAACCTGGTACATCTACAACCACACATGGGTTTTGAACTTGATGAGGAAAAACAATGGGGGTAGAGAGCTTGTTCGGTCAACCATTATGCGATATGCAACAAACTTTCTTTCATTGCAGTCCATTGTTCAACAAAAAGCCAATTTGCGAAAGATGTTTTCTTGTGATGGATGGAATGCATCTTAGTGGAGCAAAAAGGATAAAGGGAAACAAGTGGTTGAAAAAGTGTTTGAAAAAAGTTTTTGGAAAAAGGCAGAAGAGATAGTGCTATTTAGTGAGCCTTTTGTGAAAGTGTTGCGAATGGTGGATGGTGATAAACCTGCCATGAGTTTTATTTATGAGGCCATGGATCAAGCCAAAGAGGCAATCAAGGCAGTATATGGGTATAAAAGACAAAAGTATTTTCCTCTATGGAGAATCATTGATGAAAGATGGAACAAACAATTCCATACACCTTTACATGCAATTGGCTATTACTTAAACCCAAGGTATGTAATTTCAAAGTTTCTAAATTTATTATTCATTAGAAAAACATAGCGAAAGATTCAAATTTAAATTTCAATTGATGAATATTTTTATCTTTTGAACCTTGAAGGTACCATTATACAAAAGATTTTGAAGCAAATGGGGAGGTAAAAGAGGAATTGTACAAATGCATTGAGCGCATGATTCCTAATCCCACGAGACAGATGAGATACATAGCAAGCTCCTACATTTCAATGAGAGTCTTGGTATCGTTGGCTTGTCTATGGCTATACGAAGCAGAGCAAAGGATCCACCGAGTAAGAAAATTCATAGTTTTCTGTTAGAAATAGGGAAGAATAACAGAAAAATATACTTTTAAAAATCTATTAGCTAGATCAGCAAGTAAACAATAGATCTAAATAAAATTTCTGATCAGAGGTACAAGAGAAATACAGTAGATCTGAAAACAACAATTAGATCTAAACAACAAAATATTTCTGAGCATGTAAACTAGTAGATCAGAACCAAACAAGTACGTAAACTAGTAGATTTGAATCAAATGATTATTTCTGAGTATGCAAGCTAATAGATCTGAGTACAACAATCATAGATCTAAAAACAACAATTAGATCTGAGTACAACAATCATAGATATGAGTACACCAATCATAGATTTAAAACAATAGTTATTTCTGAGCTAGCAAACTAGTAGATCTGAGCTTTAAACAAAATTATTCAAACTGAAATAAAAGCAATTGAAAACTCACCTCTATAATTTACCTCTTGTGCAATGAAGGAGAGCTAGGCACATAAGTGAGATGTATCTCTCTGAGTTATGCTCATATATAATTTTGGACTCATAGATCAACCATTAGGGATTAGATCTCTATCAAAGAGAATATGAGAAAGTTTTGCCACAGTAGAAAAACCCCAAAGAAAAGACAAGAACCCCAAACTGAAATCTGGAACAATAAACCCTTGTCTTAGCCACACACATAGAGGGATCAGCCAACTCAAGAAGGTGTGATAGCAAGTGAAAGGATAGTCGCAACCCACAGAGATTCCAGATCTGTATACTGAGTTAGACGACAGCCTTCAGAGGGGACCAACAACTATGTCACACACAAGAATAGAAGGGTCGATTGCTTGAAAGAGGGCAAAACTGTGATAGGGTGGCCGACTTCATAGAATGGGGCAGATCTGATGAGAGAGGGGTAGTCGGCTGCTTAGTATGAGCAGATCTGAGTAGCAAGGGAGATCTGGCAGCAACATATAACTCAACAATGGAACAATCCCTCAACGCAGCCCCTAGACAACCCTCAACGCAACACCTAGATCACCTTCCAGCACAAAGAATAAGGGGAGCCGAACTGAACAGTCAAAGGAGGCCGCAACACTTAGGAAAGAAACCTCAGAGCAATCCGCAACTTAGAAGAGGAGAGAGTGAGTGAGTGTATAGGAATAGTGAGGGAGGAGTTTTATTTATAGTTTTAGGCTAGGGCTTAGGTTAATAAAATAAAAATTAATAAAATGACATATTAATTAATATAAATATTAAATTAATATGTCATATGTCATATTAATTAATATTTCTAATTTAATCTCACTAAGCCCTAAAACAAAAATAAAAACCCCACTCATACCCAAACTCAAAAACCAAAGGGTGAAGATCAATCAAAGGGTTTAGGGAGGACAAAGGGTTTTCTTAGTGGCAAAACATGTCCATATGGTTCTCAAGGTGACCAATAAACTTTATCATCACTGCATAAGAGGGTACATCACACAATGTGGTCATGCCCATCTTCATAGTCTCTCCTAGGTTCTATGGACCATCCTGGGAGAGAGGAAGAGGATCACACATCAACACAACTTGGTATTACACCAAGATCTACCTGGTCAAAGACCAGGTTGCCTTAAAACACATTTGGGGTCTTATCCACCAAGGTACAAGACCAAGGATCAACCCATGCTTTAGGCATGGGTTCCTTGGAACACATCCAGGGGCCCTAGACACTTCTAGGGACTTACATCAACCACCAAGGAACACATCCAAGGATCAATCCAAGCTTAGGGCAAGGATTCCCTGGAACACATCCAGGGGCCCTAGAATACATCTAGGGTCTTTACTGCTTGGTCCCAGACCAAGAACCCCAGTCATCTACTGAGGGCCCTCACAAGGGTCTTTTGCCATGTCTCTAACTGCTTGGTCCCAAACCAAGAACCCCAGGAGTGTACTGGGGGCCCTAGTCCACAACTAGGGTCTTATGCCATCCTCCAGGAGAATGGCTCTTGCAGCTGCATTAAATTCAACATTTTCAAATTATATTATTCATTGCAAAAGTTGAGTCAATGTTTCAACTTTCAACTTTCAAGGTCATTTGTTAAAGCTTCTTTTCCTTCAACTCTTATTGCAACGTATTGGTGGTTAGTGCCTTGATCTACAAAGATTTGCAATTCAGATATTGAGCCAAACATGTAGTTCTTTTGGGTGTGAGCGCAATTGGAATGCTTTTGAGTGTATACACACCAAGAAATGGAACCGTTTGGAGCAAAAATGGTTGAATGATATGGTTTATGTTCAATACAACCTCAGGTTTGTTAATTTTATGGTAATATTCAGACCTGATTAGCTTTTAAGAATTAACACTGTACTTGAATCAAACTTTAAAACTGAAATGCACATTTACCATAATAGAAGCACGCCATAAACATTCATCCATACTACACAAGATTTACCTTGGGGAAAACCGAATGGAAAAACCCCAGCAACAAGTGATCTTTCTTATTTGCAAATATATGAGCTAGGAGCAGATACAATAGCCTTTCTGGCTTTACACATACCAAGAAGGTATGCTTGATGAACTCACTAATACACTGTGCTAGATCTAAGTTGATCTCTGCAGAATAAGCGACCTCAAACACATGGAATGGCAGCTTGCGAAAGCTGCAGAAGGTTTCTTCCTTCTTGCCACGCCAAACCCTGTTACAATGAAACTCTTCTCTTCCTCTCAGTATCAAATACACTTTATGCTTTACCCAGAGGTTCCTTTCCTCCAAGAAGAGATTCACTATTGTTAGCTTAGATCTCCTTTACTTAGTTAGGCGTTAAGGTTTTCTTCTCTTAGAAGTCGCTTTGATTCCTTAAGTTACTAATTACTTAACTTGAGAGTCAGTCAAGTTATTAATTGAATAATTAATTAACTGATTAATTATATAACTCAATAATTATTTAACTTAATAATTATTTACGTTAATATTTATATAATATTAATATTTATTCAAGTTAACTCAACTTGAATTATTTAACTTATTTATTTAGTTTAATTATTTATCTAAAATTCTAAATAATTCTTTAAGTTAATATTCACTCAAGTTAACTCAACTTGATTTATTTAACTTATTTATTTAGCTAAATAATTACTTCTGTTAAATATTCATTTATTTAACTTAATAATTATTCCAGTTAACTATATATTACTTAACTTGATATTCACTCAAGTTGCCTTAACTGATAATTACGTAAGTTAAACCCATGCATGGTAAGTTGCTTATACCGAGAACATCTTTACTTGTCGATCATTCAACATGTGTATGACTTGTCCAATCATGTTACACTTAGGAGTTCGATTTCACTCGAGCAAACACAAGTTCCCTCATGCATGGTCACACGTGCTAACGCACTAGCTCATTACATAACATATTTGCAGCTCAACTATAAGTAAAGAATCACTTGTCTCGGGATGTGCTTCTACAGTTCTCCAACACAATTTGGTCTTATGCTACAACGGCTTATCTAGAGTTGATTAGACTCTAGACAAGGTCTTGTAGCTTAATCTATCTCGAGTGACCTAGGAGAACTACACATCACTTTTTCCAACTAGGCAACATCAGTCTTTGCTCAAGTTAGACTGACTTACATCTAGACTCTTGTCCTGAACAACATGGCCCTTTTCTCCAAGTCTCAAGTTCTGCCAAAGGCAGTCTTGGAGAATGTCTTACGATGCTGTAATTTTAACAAGGTTGAGGCGCAACCAGTTGATGAACAAAACCCCTGAATCAAGCAACATAGTCTTGGATGACTTTGATCCCTCATTAGAGTGGGTTGTGGAGAGTTAGGCACCGACGTTTGACAACAAAGACCTTTCTTGGATGGACTTGGACCCACTTCCACAACCAGAGGTACAAATACCTTCAGGGCCAAGGTAATCAAGCAAAATCCATAATTCCCATCTAGGGTCCCAGTCTATTCATGTTGAGGATGAGGAGGATGAGCCTGAGGATTCCAATGAGGATTTTGATGATTAGTAGTAACTAGATTCTAGTATCATACAATATACTTAGTACTATGCTTATTTTTGGACTCTGGAGGGCATTTGGAGCCTTTTTATTGATGTGTTTTTGTTCAGAACTTCATATATGTATTGCACTCAGTGCTATTTTGGTTATATTTCCTCTTACTTGCTATATAAATGAGAATATTTACATATTTGAGTATAAATGGTTTGGATTCGTATTGATGCACATGAATATATATGTTTTTTTTCAAAATTTGAATATTTTATGTAGTTTTTGGTCGACCAGTTTTTTTGTCCTGTTTTTTTTCCGGTCCAGTCCGGTCCGGTTTCGAATTTTTGGGGTTGACCGGTTCGGTCCGGTTTTCGGTTCTGATAACATTGGTTTTGACAGTCATCTATTGAATTCTGTTCATTGTTTTCTACAACATGTGTCTATAGATTCTAGCATTTATTACAGAACTGTTTTGATACGCTCTTAGTTCTGTTTTTTCAGTTTTCTGTAGGAATTGAATTACATTGCAGAATTTGTTTACCATGAGTTAAAAAAATTCTTCATATCAAAGATTCTAAAGTATTTTAAAAAAGAAGAAAAGCCTTAAGTTTGATTTATACAAAAAAAGGGTGCTTTATAAAGCCATCGAGGGTCCCATTGCAAAATAAAAGAAGAATATCAAGGGAAAAGTTAAAAGTGGAATATTAAAAGAATATCAAGGGAAAAGTTAAAAGTGGAGTATTAAAAGAATTTGAGAAGCTTTTTTAAGTGGGGTTAATGAAAGTCACTTTGACAAGCCTAATAAGTATATTGTACAGAGGGGTACGTTAAGTGAAGTGTTAAGGGATATTGAGGAATTTTTAAAGTACAGAAAGGAAAAATCAAAATATTGAAGCACTTAATTCTTTTTGACACTTGCATTGTTACTCCAACTAATTATTGAATAAGAAGTCATGAACTATGAAGTCCACAAATAATTCTGCCTTTTTGGCGAAACGTCCCTTTTGTGCAAAGGAGATTAAGTGTTTGAAGACTTTTAAAAATTAAAGTGGTGATTGCCCATATCGTGACAGAGTTTTTATTCTAACATAATATCAAAGCTAAGTTGCACAAAACGAGGAAACGATACGAAGTTTCTGAAACAGGTACGATACGAAACAGGCCCTCAAAAAATGGAAACGCCGGGGGAAACACCGTATATAAAAATATATATATAGTTT
>ML783973.1:154280-176513 GCA_009831015.1 Picea engelmannii
AAAATCTTCATTAAGGGCCTTTTGTTGGGCCTTAAGTGTGGACTTGGGGCATGTAAAGCGGTGAATGCTACCCAATTAAAAAATATGGAAAGGGAGGATGGTATTGGCTTGGGCAAGGTGGCAGCAACAAGTAGGACACAAAAATGAGTATCCTCTTCCATTCTTGAGGAAGTGTTATCATGCAAACCTGCATAAGCAAATTTTCCCAATAGCTGCAGGCAAACTAACCCTTGTCACAGATTGAAGGCCTCTCTGTTTGGCTGGTATTATATCAATCTCGGGGGGGTGTCCCTAAGGGATGTATGCTGCCACCTAATTAACAAATCTACAGGTATTCCAAGATGATTAGCGCATAAAGACTCACTCTCAGGCTGTCCGAAACAGTCGAGTGAGGGTGAATTAAAATAATGTTTTCTAATTGGTTGGGATAAGATTCTAAAGGTATGTATAGCAACAAAAGTAAACGGATGAATATGAAAGATTGTGTGCTTTAAGTGAAGGAAATGCACAGGAAAACGACCTTATGTTACGAGAACAATTAAATTAACACAACCAATAGACTAAAAGAGCTAGAAAGATGTTAGATTTGGTAGCTCGGAGGTACTTCTGCATTGGCGGCACCTACCATGTGGAAGTGACCGAGCATATTTTCTCCCTAGTGGCTTTATAAAGTATTTTTATAAAGTGACTTTATAAAGTGATTTTATAAAGTCAAGTTGAGCCTTTTAATTTTTTAATGTGTAAAAGTGACTTTATGAGGGTGTATGCATGATCTCATGAGGGCATGATTTGATCTTGACCGTCAATCTCATTGGAAGACCAAGGGTTAGGGAAGTTACACATTAGATCATGCATAAAGGAAGCACTAGAGAAGAGGGGGGTGCACTTTTCTCAAGGAGAGCTTGAGCGGGAAGGTGAAGAGTCACAAGTTCAGGAGAGAGATTGAGCTCATGGAGAATTGAGAGTAACAACAAGAGGAGGGCGCACTTTCCAAGAGGAAGGAGTCCGTACAACTAGGTGAGGGGCACACTTTCCAAGAGGGAGAGAGGCCCATACAGCTGGAGGAGGGTGCATTTTCCAAGAGGGAAAGAGGGCATGCATTCCCAGTATTGAATGCTAAGTGTACATCAGTGAAAAAGGAGGCGTTAGCACTGTTTTGAGGGTCGTACAACAACATGGAGGCACATAAATCGAGGCAAGGGAGAGGCACTACTTTCTAGGTGTCTTGCTATTTAAAATCAGTGCAGAACAATACAACTAGAGTTGGTGCGTATAGCCCTCAAGGATTTCACCAAGGAGTGGGAGGTTTTCGTGAAGTGTGTGGTGGGTTTAGAGAAACTTCTAGACTAGTGCAGATTGTGGGATGACTTTACACAGGAGGAGATCTGGGAGGGGTCTCAAGAGAAGGTAGAGGGTGGTTTAGACGAGCAAAATGTTGCTCTTGTGGGAAAGAACAAGGACAAGAAAGACATGAGCAAAGTGAAATGCTTTGCATGTCACAAGACTGCCCACTATGCTAGTCAGTGTCCGAACAAGAAGAAGAAGAAGCAGGAACCAGAGGTGTCAACATCAGTTGAGATTGCTGAGTTTGCAGAGAAATATGAGAGGGAATTTTCTCTGATGTCTGGTCCTGTAGGCAGTGGTTGTCCAATGTTCGAGGACATTGAAATGTGGTTCATGGACAATGGAGCTTCTCGACATATGATGGGGATGAGGTCTGTGTTCCTTAGTCTTTCAGAAATAGACTCAGACTGCTTTGTGGATAGTGGGGCAGACTCTTAGCTTGCAGTGAAGGGGGTTGGAACTTGGAACTGTTATATTCCAACTAGATTCAGGAGGTTTTCTGGAGGTAGTTGAGGTGTTGTTTATTCCAGAGATGACAGTTAACTTGCTCTCAGTGTCAACTTTGGAGATTGAAGGATTTGGAGTTGCGTTCTACTGTGGATGGGTATTGTTATATCCAGAAGGAGCTACTCCAGACACAACAATATTGCTTGGTGTCAGGCATGAGAGATTGTACAGGTTGCTAGGACAACCTGTGGTTGGATCCAATGGATTTCTGGATTCAGAGTCTATGTCGGAGAGTGGGCAGGTTGCACGGGAGAGAGAGTTGATACCGGGGACTTAGTCTTCTTCCAGTACTCTCAGAGGACTCAGCAGGCGTGAGTTGACACACATGGATGCTCAGGAGAGTGTGGAGTCTCCTAGGAACATGTCTTCAGTTCATAGATCAACGGAGGTAGCAGTAGAGGCTTCTAGTGCAGTGGAAGCAGAGGTCTCTAGTTCAGAGGGGGCAACTACAACAATGGATGGGATGATGGATTTTGAGACAGATTCTGGTGGAGGTACCAGAAGTACCTCCTTCGCTAAGAGGGAGTGTTAGATTTGGTAGCTCAGAGGTACTTCTGCATTGGCGGTGCCCAACATGCGTAAGTGACCGAGCATATTTTCTCCCTAGTGACTTTATAAATTAGTTTTGTAAAGTGATTTTATAAAGTCAAGTTGAGCCTTTTAATTTTTTAATGTGTAAAAGTGACTTTATGAGGGTGTGGGTCATTTAAGTGACTTAAGTGATCTCCACAGATGATGAAGTCACCACCATTGATCTCATGAGGGAAAGATTTGATCTTGACCGTCAATCTCATTGGAAGACCAAGGGTTAGGGCAGTTACACATTAGATCATACATAAATGAAGCACTAGAGGAGAGGGGGTTGCACTTTTCTCGAGGAGAACTAGAGCGGGAAGGTGAAGAGTCACAAGTTCAAGAGAGAGATTGAGCTCATGGAGAAGTGAGAGTAATAGCAAGAGGAGGGCGCACTTTCCAAGAGGAAGGAGTCTCTACAACTAGGTGAGGGGCATGCTTTCCAAGAGGGAGATAGGTCCATACAGCTGCAGGAGGGTGCATTTTCCAAGAGGGAAAAAGGGCACGCATTACCAGAATATGCAGTATTGAATGCTGATTGTACAGCAGTGAACAAGGAGGCCGTACAACACTGTTTTAAGGGCTGTATAGTAGCATGGAGGCACAAAAATTGAGGCAAGGGAGGCATGACTTTCTAGGTGTCTTGCTGTGTAAAATCAGTGCAGAACAGTACAGCTACAATGCACAGAAATTGAGGTGTTATTTGCTGTTAATGAGACTGTACTTTGCAGATTTTGAGGTCTGTTTTGTGTGGTCTTTAGCACGCAAAAAGAGGTCTGTTGGCACATTTTAAGATATTAATGCTGCTGTTACTTGCTGTTGTAAACTCTGATATATTTCTCTGAGCTCAATAAGAAGAATCCCTCTTGATTGGTTTTCCCCTTGTGGGTTTTTCCAGGGGTATTGCCCAGAAATTACTAGTGTTAAATGGTGTGATTTGTCTACTGTTCATTGGTGTTCCACTGCTGATTTATTTTCAGATTGCTTAGTTAATGTATTTCTTCTCATAAACTGCTGTAGAATGCTTGTATTCTTACTGCATTACAGTCTTAGTATTATTGGAGGTTGAAATCAGAATTTAACTAAGTGTTTGAGCTCAGATTTCTACAAAAGAAGCATAACTGTAGCAAATCACTTTTTACCCAAGAGATTATCTCTGTCATAATGAATAATAGGTGACAAGCTGTAATTGATTTCCTTGCCTGCAGTGGAGGTGGATGTCAAAATCCGATGGATGAATGAAAGAGAGGAATTCCACTGCTACAATCTGTATAGAGATAAAAAATTGTCCAACCCAAATACTTGCTTTCAACTCTGGCTATAAACGACCTCAATGCGTGAGGCGTCATTCGCCCTAGCTGACTGTAGAAGAGGAATGAAGACCATGTTAAATTCTACAGGCTGTGCATGGATGCCAAGTGTGACCTTTTCTGCTGTTTGAAATAGCTTTTCCTTGCTGCTTGGATGAGCTATTCCTTGCTGTTTGGATTAGCATTTCCTTGCTGTTTGGACTTATCCCCTTTTCGAAATGCTGGCTAAATTGACCTCACTGAGATCAACAGTTTACATGTTTAGATTTTCAAGGAAAGAACAAAGCGCATGCATCTTTGCTTTTCGTGGGCAATAAAGTCAATAATGTGTGTTCTTCAAGTAAGAGAATATCCAAACTTTTAAAAATTCATGGCAGGACTTTAATGGATAAAAAATGAAAGTTTGGAGGTGATCATGCTAATAAATACTGTGCCTACCCCATCGCACTTCCTTCAAACAAGCCATGGTACCTTGCATTGCTGTTTCCTTTATAGTTCATTTGGCTGTAACCAAGATGCTGTGGCATTCAAATCTTCAACTACCTGCTTCTGCACATCTAAAGGATTGAGATCCAATGTCTTACTGCTCCTTGCATCAATGTTTCTTGCCTTCTCATTCTAATTTCTAAGTACTGATGCTTATTCCCTCTAACTGTGATTTCTTCCTTTGTCATTCTGTTACTACACGCTGATTTGGCAGCACACTTACTCAAACAGAATCAGCTTGACATGTGCACCCTTCCTGAGATCTAACATGCAGGGACTAAATAATTGAAAAGAAGATGATTTGTTGTAAGAATGGCTGAAGTGAAGATGCCCCTCCCAGACTTCCACAAACTAAGTTTGCATGCTCAAAATATCATAAGGTGACTTGCTTAATTTGGTGGAAAAAGATGAGTTTAAATGCCAAAATAACCAGGAGATGAAGCTCCTTCCTTTATGGTGCTAAATATACCGTGTAACAACCTCTCCTCAGATCCTGATAGGCTGCAAATTCTTTAACCAGTCAAGGAGCAAATTCCCCAAACATCAAGCACAGTATGAAGATCCCTATTTTCTTTTTTCAAAATCTGAGTGCTAAACACGTAAGAAAAACTTCATTGATTTTGATCCATTGCAACCTGTGACTCATAAATAATTTCTCCCGAAAGTGACCTCCACATCACCCTTTTTGTCTATCAATATATCGCTGCTCACTCACAAATATTTTCAAATCTGCATATAGCTGCTCCTGAGCCAAAATCTGCTGCTTTTCCCATATCAAATACGCTGATTCTCTGTCCTGCGCATACCTTCTCTGCCAGAATGTGAATCCAAATACTCATAACATCAACTCTCTTCGAAGGTAGGTGCTAACAATAGTTCTAGTGCGAATAATGGCCAGGGAAACAGTTTTAAGAATATTAGTAAAAGAAAGGGATGAGGTCGAACTTGGATTTATGCTAGGCTTAATCAACACAAACACCAACTATGGAAACAAATGCGAGTCAGGGACTTAGCAGTCCTGACTCCTAACAAAACTATCACACAAGAGAGTTCAACTTGCTTTTCTATTTGACAAACTTAGCAACAGTAGTTTTGCTTTAATGCTTTTCACTGCATGTATTGATAAGGTGAGGAAGGTCAGTTGCGACTTTGACTTCAAATGGCCAACCAAGTGCATTGAACCATTTCCATTTAGTTGACACTTTAGCACTTGATTTTAGATCTTTGGTTTTCCTAACTCAACTATGGTAACTTTGATCTAGTTTTCATCATATTGGAACTCACATAAAATGTGAACCAGCCAGCAACTGCCATGTGTCTCTCTATACAACCATCCACCTACTCAAGCTGCTCTTAACTCAACACTCTTTCACCCACCAGAACCTTGAACCACTCCATCACTGTGTGTTGGAACCAAGACATTTCCCTGTACTTTCCATAGAAACTGCTAATTATAGACATGCCAAAAAAGTAGTCTTTCTCCGAAAAAGAATTCTTTCTCTAAGGGACGCTAGAGCACGGGACACAAGCAGTCTTGAGTTTTCCTCTCGGGCAGATTTGAGAAGAGGTCGTAGGTTCCGTCAAGAGATACCAGAGGCCGTCGAGCAAGCAGAGGCTATCGCACGAGATAGCTACCGGCCGACAATCGCGAGCAGATACCAACTAAGAATCGCGAGCAGGGAACCTCCATCGAGCATTCCCGCTCGTGGGGTTTTGCTTGGGCAGATTTGAGAGGCCGTCGAAACGAGGTTGCCGTGGGTTCTGTCAAGGATACCAGCTCAGTCGAGCGAAATTGTGGGGCTTCGAGGAAGAGCTTTACGCTTTCTGGCTAAGACAGAGACCGTCGAGAGCAAAGGCAGAGACTGTCCAGTCAGTGGCCCATCCGCTCCTCTGCTCGTCACTGTCCTCGAACTTGCTCAATTTCAAAGCTAAGGGTTGAACCATCCCATGGGACGTCGCAACATGCAGGAAGACATGGTGGATGCAAGGTCCAAAGAGCTCAACGAATTCAACAACAGGGACCAATTTGAATATATTAAGTAATGCAATAACATTAAGGGGTCAACTTACAGCCCGCTCGATATAGCCATGGAGTTGGATTTCGCATTTTGGACATCCTAGGTAAAACAAATGCTGCAGAAAATGGAATTTCTTGAAACTGAAAATAACAAGCTCTGTTCAGAAATACACACCCTCTATGCCAGAGTTTTGAAGGTTGAAGTGGATAACTTATCTCTTAGGAAGATATTACATGAAAGCAAAGAGCAGGAAACTCTCCACCCTCCAAATGATGCATTACAAACAAAAATTCTTGATCTTAAAAGCAAGAAGGAAGAAATCCGATCCCAACATGACACCTTCAAGCAAGAAACTGAAACACACATTAATTCTTGGGCAAAGGTGGTTCCGGGGAAGGATAGAACTCCTCGTCCCCCTCTTGTAGCAGTGGAGGAGGTGGTGCAAGCAAAACTTGTGGAAGAATGCACAAGATGAGCAAGGGAATTGAATCTCAAAGTGAGAGGTCTCCCCTTACCTCACCCCTCCTTGGATCATATGGAAGTGGGGACCAATTTTCTTCGGGATACCGTTAGCCTCCTCGGTATAGCTCTGGACAGAGCTTGGCTGGGCTACTACTCCACTCTCTTCCTCAAGTTTAGGACTGCAACCGATCGACTCCGCGTCCTTAGGGCTAAGCGAAAGTTGTTTTCTCTTCCCAGCAGGATCTTTTTGGACGAGGATCTTACTAGAGAAAAGGTTGTGGAGCTTAAACAATCCAGAGAACAGGTTATGGCAGCACGACAGACAAGGAAATGGGCACTTATCAGGAATCTTCGGGCAGTCATTCGGGACTCCTTCCCACATGGGTGGGAACCCCGAACTGGAGCTTCCAAATGACGAGCCCGTTTGGGGAGACGACAGGGTGCATGCATTTCTATCCGTTGTTGGAATGGCAATGGATCTTTCTGGTCATCGTCGAGATTCCTATATGATGATCTTGAATCAACAAACATCCTCTTCGTGACCTAGACTCATGCGAGCCCTGTTCATCCTCTCCCATATAATGCAGGTTACCATTAGTTTTTAGTTTGCAGGCAGGAGACGAAGAGCTCGGGCGAGGTTTGAGGATCAGGTGGAGTTGCTTGCTTGGCTAGTGACTCTCTCCGGAACATAGTATCTTTGGTAGCCGAAGATGAGTTTGCTAGGTTTATGTGGATCCGCATTAGTGTTAGAGTCTCCTCTCCAAGGGACATATATATTGCAGTTTGTTACTTTCCCCCAACCTCTTCACCATTTTCCATCCATAATGGCTCAAATGGGGACCCCTTTATAGATTTATACATTGGCATCACCCAATACTCCGCTGTGGGGGAGGTCATCCTCTTAGGCGACTTAAATGCTCATACTAAAGATCTCCAGGTTCCTCTCCATGATCGATCAGAGGATGTGTTGTGCACCCAGGGGATAGATCCGGATTCGGTAGGGCTTCATCTGATGTCAGATGATGCTTTGGGGCCGACTACAATTTATGGTAAGCACCTTTTGTAGCTTGGGGAATCCCAGGAGTTGTTGATTTTAAATGGTCTCCCCTGTTTCCAAGAGTCTCGCATCTTCACATGCCGACCACATGGCGGAGGTGCGAGTGTAGTTGATTATGTCCTTGCTAGCCAGAATTTGCTGCCTTTTATTTGCCACCTCTCGGTCTCCCCCATCCCTCTTGCCGATCATGCACTTCTTTCCTTCTCTCTCCACTTTGACTTCCCCCCTCCACCCCATCTCTCCCCTCAGCGCCCACCCTGGACCACCTTTCATTTTGACGAAGACAACCCTGGCATTTTCTCTTCTATCCTACGCCAGATGCTCCCATCGGAGACCCAATTCTCCTCGCTTGATTCTACTTCCATTAAGTACACTTGTCTTTCATCTACCATTTGGGAAGCAACATTCAAATCCTTCCCCCACTCCACCCATCACACTTCCATCCCCCAAAACAATGGATCTTGCCCCATGAACAAATGGTACAATGAAGAATGCAAGACTCTACATCGAGAACTCCGCCATGCTTTCAACCATTATCAACCCTCCTACTACGACTTCAAAGCCTCTTATCGTCGTCTCCTCCATCGCAAGAAACGACTCTTTGTCCCGTCAAAGACGGGACCTTTCTGCTCTCCTTGCCCATTCCCCTAAACAATTCTGGCGTACCATTTCCCCAACATGCCTCCTTTCCATCTGACCTTGACCCTGCATCCATGTTTTTTCACACTTCCAATCTTTATGATATTCCCGTGCAGGCCCACATTCATGTTACCTCCCTACCCTCCTCCTGTCACCTATTCTCAGACAGGGATATTTGAGAGGCCATTTGGGTGATGAACAACAACAAAGCAACCGATGAGGAAGGCTACTAGACAAAGTTCTTTAAGCACGGTATCAATACTTTGGTTAGTTACTTGGCTGACCTCTTCGACCATGTAGTTCGTGAAGGCTTTCCACCGGCATGGTCACACCACATCATCCATCCAATCCATAAATCAGGTTCCAACTCAAATCCCAATAACTACAGAACGATCATGGTGGGCCACACGTTCTCGAAGTTGTATGCTACGATTCTTCATAGGAAGCTCTCTAGTGATCTTTGGCAAAGACAACTCAGAGCTAGAGGACAGGAAGGTTTTCGGCTGACTCATCAGATCATTGACCACATCTTCACACTCTGCGCCGTGATTGAGGAGGCATGACTCCGCTCTTCGAAAGTCTATTGTTGTTTCGTAGATTTTCGGAAAGCTTTTGACTTTGTCCCGAGGGAAGCCCTACTCTAGTGGCTCAGAGATATTGGCATCTCTACGACTATTGACAACTATTATGTGCCTATACGAGTCCGTTCTTGGTCATCTTCGCACAACTCATGGGATGTCTGATATCATCAAAAGCACTATTGGGGTTAAACATGGTTGTCCACTGTCACCTTCCTTGTTTGGGATTTATATTGATGAGTTGGAGGCATTTCTACACGATCATATCCAAGACACCGATGGTTGTCTTCTTCACCAGGTTCTGATATCTATTCTACTCTTTGTTGACGATGTGGTCCTCCTCTCCTCATCCCCAGAAGGATTACAGAGACATTTTGATACCTTAGCTCTGTTTTGCAACCTTCGACAGTTGACGGTCAACCTGGGTAAAACCAAGGTTATGATTCAATGGGGTGAAGAAAACTTTGAACCTTCACTTCTTCTTCAGAGGGGAGGAGATTGAGATCACCAACACCTATACTTACTTGGGGGTGCAATTCTCAGGTCCCCGCTTCAGTTTGCGCCCAACTCTTCAGCCTTGGATCAATAAAGGATATGGATCCTTAGCCCTTCTCGAGAGACAGTGCTTTTGGCACCACTTCTAGGACATCTCGTCCAAGATAAGCCTCATGGACACCTTGATTCGTCCCACTGTTCTATATGGCTCAAAGATTTGGGGACCGTCTTTACTTGAGTTAGATTGGGCTTCAACTGAGAGAGTCCAGATTCTTCTTCTCTGCCGCATCATTAGATGTAAGCAGACAATACCCCAACACATCATTCTTGCAGAGTTTGGAGCTCAACCCTTCCAGCTTGAGACGGTTTTCAGATTGATTTCATTCTTCCATCGTGTCCAAGGCCTTGCAGACTCCAAAAAGGGAAGGGATCGATACCCTTATCTGGCATATTGCTCTTTTGAGACTATTTCCCTTTCCACTCCTCCGGGCCGGGCCAAATGTTGGTTTGCATGGGTTTCAGATCTCCTAGAGTTTTTGGGCATTCAATTGGATCGTCTCCCTCCCTTTCGATATTCCTTAGATGCTCTTGGTCACCTTTTACCTACTAGACAGGAGTTGAACAAGATCACCAGGGAGGACATTTACAGGCAGTTCATCCAAGTCACTTGGGTCAACCCTCCGGGAGGGTTGCACCCAAAGATGACCTTTTACGCTGAGCACTTCTTGGAGTTGAGAGACAGGCTTATTGTTCGACCCCAGTATACGTTTCGTCACTGGATGCATGCTCTTTGCATCCCTCTAGGCCAGTTCAGAGTGGGTTCTCATAGACTTCGTGTAGAGACAGACCACTAGATTGATAGATCAGGCAAAACCTACCAGGTATGCCATTTACAGGTGGAGACCGAGTGCACTTCATTTTTGGATGCCTCGTCTACTATGAGATTAGAGGAAGATTCCATTGCTTGTTTAGGGGTTCTTAGGCCCTCGTCGACTTTTTCAGGTATCTCGATCAGAGATGTTTGGCCCTATATATGCAGGATGCTCTCAGGTTCCAAACACATATTCTTCAGCCTCCCATCAGACCAGACCCCACTCAGAGGATCAAAACATTTTTCAGGGTACTACCTTCCGACAGGGGCACCAAGAGACCGTCGGGTATCAATACATATCCAGACCCTAGATTAGTGAGGATCCATGGGACCTCACCTCGTCCCACGAGATCTCAACAACAGATTCGTCTCAGATCCCTTCCTGGGAAGCGGACTAGGTCCTCCAGACCTCAACAACATGCACACCTCGCCAGACAACGATTCAGTGGACGGTTCACACTCCCCACTAGTTCTTCATCGAGCCAACAGACCTTGTTGAGTTTCCTTCTTTCAATCTCGGATGTTAGGAGAGATGGGTTTGATCCTCAGACCTATTAGCACCTGGATCTTCTCTGCCAGTGCATCTTCACCCCATTGTGGAACTTTGTGGCTGTGGTTGAAGATCCCTCATACTTCAGCCTAGTTTGCATTGTCTACTCTTTACTTCATGCATTGTATCTCTTTATAGGAGACCATTTGGTACTCTCGCTTTGAATAGACATCATTGTACTCAACGGTCCCTTTGACCTACTTTGTGGTCATTAGTTGGACATTAATAAAATTATCTTATTTTATCTTATCTGAAAAAGAAAAAAAAGCAAGCGAAAAAAACTGATCATGAAGAGATGGAGCATTGGTCTATCTTCAAAAAAAAAAAAAGGGAAGGGTAGACTGATCATTTTGCATGCTGTTAAAAGCAGTCTCATTGGACTTGTTTTTTCACAAGGATCAAGAATATGTAATCACCTCTGACATGTGGGCCCCAGATCTTTTGATAATGTAAAAAGGCAAACTGCCAAAATAGTAGTTTTCTAGAATCTGATGAAATTGACTTTGGAAGGAGCCTTGATTAATGCCAATGTCTAGATGCATTTGAAATGAGACCATTTTGATGGATCGTAACCCTCCAATTGCACAAGTACTACTAGGGGTTAACAAGAAGCCATACTACAAGTTTGGGAGTGGGACTGCAATTCAGTTAGCAAGAAAAAGCCAACTCCAAGTGGTGGTTCAATGGATTTGATATTTCAAGAAGAGAAGTGAGAGGAGGTTGATCTTACCATTTGTTTTTTTTAAGTCTCAACTTTATTTCATTTATTGTTGTTGCATGGTCTCCTTTATTTTTTGAGATGTGTTGATAGCTCTAGTTGAATGGGCTCCAACCAAGTATGTGCCTCCCAATTAAAAGAAGCTTAGAACCACATTGTTGGTTGAGGCAAAGAAGGAGGTGGATAAATCATAAAATCCTAGAACCTATTAAATCATCATGGCCCTCATCTGGTGTTAGTACTGTTTTTGATGGATGGATGGATGTAGCACACCATCCACTCATCAGTTTTATGGTGTCTTCGCAGAATGGACCAATCTTATTGAAAGCAGTGGATGCACTTGGAAAATACAAGGATGCACAATCTATGGGTGAGTTGTTTATTAAAGTCATTGAAGATGTAGGTGTCGATTCTTGTGTGCAAACTATCACATAATGCACTTGTTTGCAAGGGTGTTGGCATGATTGTGGAAGTTAAATATCCACAGATATTTTGGACACGTTGCATTGTTCATTCTTTGAATTTTGCACTTAAATCTATTGCTTTTTGACATGGATGGGAACTCTTATTGATGATGCGCACCATATCCGCAATTTTGTACAAAACCATATCAATGCCCTCATAATATATAAAGAGTACACACATCTATCATTTTTGAATATTGTAGATACTCAGTTTGCCTCATTCATGTTCAAGAGGTTGAGGGAGGTCAAGACTGCTCTTGGGGCCATGGTTATTTCAGAGTTTTGGTCTTTTTTGGAGAAATATGGATCAAATTTCTTCAAAAAAGGTCAAGGATACATTGTTAGATTATGGTTGTTGGGAGAGGGTAGATCTATGATTAAGATCATGGACCCTATCATTTCTTTGTTGCAGTTGTAGACATGGACCGACCCATCTTAAGGAGTTGTTTATGAGGGGTACGATTCCATGATTGAGTCTATGAAGACCGATATTGTACATAATGAGTGCCTTGAGTATGGGACATTAGCAAAGATCTTGTTCACCACCATATAGGTTATTCTATTTACCAGGTGGGAGAGGAATTGCACACCTTTGCATTGCTTGGCTCACTTGTTGAATCCCAAGTACTATAGTAACGATCAACCCAATGGTAGGCCTTCATGTAGATTCCCTCCTCACGGGGACAGAGATATTTCACAAGGGAGGAAGGAAACATTTAGAAGGATATATTAGGATAAAGCATCCCTTGATGAGGTGGAGGAGGGATTTCCACTAGCAAGAGGGTTAAGAAGCCCTATGCTCGGTGGGGAACTCATGGGGTAGTGTGCTATATTCTACAACTGTTATTTATGAGGATTTTCTCTTAAGTTACTTCATCCTCTTGTTGCGAGAGGAGTTGGAGCACGTACGGGAATTTGTATAGTTTGAAGAAGAGCAAGCTTGAGTAGTCTAGAGTAAAGACAATGGTGTATGTGCACTTTGACCTTCGTCTTATTTACAGGAAGAGGGACGAGTGGTTGAAGGGACATTAAAAGATGTGGGATGTGTTTCTGGATGATATGGGTTTGGACAATAGCGTTGAGTTGGCATTAGCCAACTTGGATCTCAATGAACCGGTGCTAGAGCCGGTCACTTTTGATGATGGTAATCCTTTTGAGGGGTGATCCTCCACACCAACAAATGCAGATCTTGGATTGGATATAAAGGAGGAGGAGGAGGAGGAGGAGGGAGGAGAGAGCAGTGATAGTGGTGGTGATTTTGACATGTACGAGGATGACTAACAACAATGACAAGCTATGAGATTCTTCCATCAACGGTTTTAGTATCTACCCTATTTTGTATTTGCCATTGGCATTTCCTTCTATAGTATTAGTGATTTAGTATCTATGTAATGCATTTTGGTTTTGATGACATCAAATGACTCAATGAGAAAACTGCAATTTATGGTTCTAACTTCTAAACTTCTATTTTATGTGGATTGAATATTCTAATTCTTGTGTGTTTGATCATCATTGATATAGTAAATAGTTGTATCAATATTTTGTAAATGTTCTAATTTCTAAAAAATTTGGATCTTTATGACTACTTCATTTTTGTATTTCTAATTTGTAATTTTTAGAATCTCTCTCTCTCTCTCTCTATATATATATATATATAACACAGATTAAAAATCCATATAGATTAAAAAGATTACAAATTACAAATACAAAAATGAAGTAGAGATAAATATTTTTAATATATATGGATTTTTAATATGTGTGTGTGTTCCTCATGTCGCGTTTTTAGGATCTCGTGTTGGATACTTGTATCCACGGGTCTCGTGTTAGATACTTGTATCCACGTGTCTCGTGTCCCATTTTTGTGTGACTTAATTTTGACCCCATGACCCAAATGGCGGGACCTAAGTCACATGACACTAGGACATGTGGATACATGTGTCAGACATGGGACACATAGACCTCCCCAAACATGACACGGGGGAACACATACATGCTCATATATAATAAAAATAATAATCTAATTTTAAGGTCATGGTCTAGTAGACACCAAATTGATATATGAGACCCCCTTGTTTGTGGGAAAAGGGATCCCCTCCCCATAATGATTTGATTGCTTAGTCTACGGAGGTGTACATAACCTACCCCCTCTAGATTCGAACATGTGACCTCCAAGGAGGAAACACATGTTCTTAACTGCTAGGCCGACTCAAGCTATACAGAGATGAAATATAGACTTAAAGATGTTATTTCATTTATTGACATGCCAGGGCACATCCACACACTTTTTTTTTGAAATTTTTGCGAGAATTTTTGAAGTTTTTTGGTGTCCTAAGTGTTCAACATGTTGGGAGTCGGGACTCATGATTATAGAGTGTTATGTTTTTTGACACGTTGGCATCATGTGTCTTGCATAGCCATGTGTTCGACACATGACACATGTTATGTTTCTGACACATTGGCATCATGTGTCTTGCATATCCATGTGTTCAACACGTGACACAAAACATGTAGGGCTAGGAGGAATTGTCACATTTCCTAGGCAAGCACTGGTTTTTCAAAGACATCCCAAGCTAGTAGTGATCTACCTTTTGTCATCTTTTTTTGCTTATTGGTTTGACTTGCTTTCCTTGTCGTAATCAATAGATCATAGGTACTGCCTAGGGCTACCCCCTTGGGGTCGGCATGAACCCACCTGAATTGAGAAGAGCTCAGGGGGGTGATAGGTCGTAGGTTCTTTGCGCTGAAAGGCACTAGTTATATAGCCCAGTGTTTCAGAGATGTTGTCATGTACATGTGTAATGCTTATGTCATCATATGTCAGTTTCAAAAGAAATACAATACTTATAATAAATAATAATAGTAATACTACATGTTAGCCAAATATAGATTCAAACGGAAGTAAAAATGTCTCTATATATATGAAAGAGGGAGACTTGATATGTACATCTAATCTAAAAACTCTTATATAGAGAGAAAAAAAGAGAGAAATTGGATTTAGACATAAATAGTTATATTGTAGATGTGGTATTTACTTAGAAATACTTAGAAATATTGTTACAATGTAAATATAAATACCTTGACATTAATCAAAACTATATTTTTACGTATCCATATCTGCATAAGTTTTGAATTCTGAGTTCTAGTGAGTTGAGAGAGACTACACCCATTTTAGATCCATCTTAAATGATGAAAAAATTTACACCTCAAGGGATTTGATCCCTTTCGGTGCTTGATAGATCCAGAATTAACATGGATCTATGCTGGTTAACCACTCATCCAAGGCTCATTTTGGGTGATAACATATTCATATGCACCAGTTTCCTTCATCTAAGGAGATAGTGATTCCAGGAGATTTATGACTAGCATATAAAACTTTGGGAAAGTGAGTAGGGGGTGGGGGCGGGGGTAAATTTTTGACAATTTTGATTTAGGAATTTTGGTGTCTTCTGGGTTTGTGTCAAACAAAGATTCTTGACAATCTGTCAGGGCAGATGTGTTAGTTTTTGCATGCTGCATTGGTCACTTTTCTCTCTCACAGTGGCACATCAGTCTTCTTTAGCAGCAGAGGTGCACCAGCAGCAACAGCGGCAGTTTGGATTCCTGTGCAGGGTACTTGTGCGGTCATGATTAGGGTGTAGCTGAGGAGAATGAGGGCACAACACTAAGTTGTTTGGGGCACTGCACTGCAGTTAGGTAGGAGAGAAATTGAGAGGGCACATACATGTCACTAGCAGGAATGCGTCAGTCTCATTCACTTATAGTTTTATAACTGCTGTTCCAGATTTATAATTCCAGTTTTATAACAGATGCTTTTCTTCTTTTGGAGTTTGATTTCCCGATTTAGAAGTAGGCTGCTTTTATCTTCTATTAGCTTTTGTTCTAAAGTTAGCTCAAGTGCATGAGCTAGGGAAAATTCCAGTTTTAGTAAGGGTGCACTTCCCTAGACAGAATTAGATTAGGGCTTTTCTTTTCTAATTTTTGTGCCCACAGATGGGCCGCTTTTGTCTTCACCTCTAGACTTCCTTATCTATAAAGAAGGCAGGGTGGAGGTGGTTATTTTTTCAATGTTTTTGAGTGTGAGATTGAGTTGTTCGCTAGTGATTAGCAGAGTATTTTTGAACTGTATCTGTGTACTGTTTTTTCAGATTTAATGAAAAGCAGGTTGCAGTTTTGAGAATTCAGTTTTCTACTTTCTGTCCTATATTTTCAGTGTGATGTGTTCGTAGATTAGTTTACTCAGAATTTACAGTTTTGATAGTCCTTAAAGTTTTCTGTTTTAGCTGTTAGTGTATTTTGAGTGCAGAATCTGCCTCCCATGGTATGAAAAGTTTAACAAGATGTTGGATCAAGTTCCAAGTATTCCTGTAGAAAACTGCATTAAAAAGGATTTATTAAAGGCAATTTTGTCAAGGACTTGACTCAACCAGATCTGATTTGAGGCACAGGGGACTCGAACAAGTTGTACCCGACCAATCATATCTCAACCAAAGCAATGGAACTGACTGACAAATATCACCTTTATGTACAATGAAACTGTTAATAGCGTATTGAAGAAAAATATTATAATTACATATAGGACAAATGAGAATAATTGTTGTTGGTTAGTAGGTTAGAAAATTAAATTATTAGTTGTATTTTGAACAGACGTATAACAAAATAGATAAATTTGTAGGAAGTTGGAGAGACAAGTATGTGTACAGACTTCAGAGACTACCTAGATCCTTGTCAGGCAATTTGCTTTAAATAATGAAGATAATTGATAGGAGCTGAGATTAGTTAAAAAGAGCAATAATGATCAAATGTGGCAACAATGTGTGTTGACATTATTCAATGGGGGTGTGAATCAATCAGTGTGAATTGCTGGATGAATTTATATGCAAAAGAGCTACAACCAGTTTTGAGTACAGTTTGACATGTTTCCTTTTAATATTGTGTTCTTAGTAGTGGAATTCTGTTGCATCTCTGCACAGAGTGAAGTGCATTACCTCCTCATGTGGTAGGAAACTTGCATTGTGTTCTTTTTTGCAGTTGAACTTGTATTCCATCCCTGTAACCGTGGGAAAATTATAGTGTGCCCTCAAAATTATCAAGGGGTTTGGTATTATGCACTTAAGAGTATCATGTCTTTATTTGGTAGATTCATGTTGTGTTGCTACTGAATTTCTGTAGCAAATCTAGTGAAATATCTGTTGCCTTTGCAGTTGAATTTAAACTACTTTGCAAATTTAATTTCATAATGCATTGAGATGTAGTGGAAATTGTAGTGCGATCTTGCAAGTGTTGTAACATGAAGTGATGACACCAAACTAGGGAAAAATTATTTCGGGGTTTGCTATCATGCTCTTCATAGTATCATGTCTTAATGTGGTAGATTCATGTTGCATTGCTACTGAATTTCTGTAGCAAATCTAGTGGAATATCTGTTTCCTTTGTAGTTGAATTTAAACTACTTTGCAAATTGAATTTCATAATGACTTGAGATTTAGTGGAAATTTAGTGCGACCTTGCAAGTGTCATAACATGAAGCGATGACACCAAACTTGTTATATATATTGACATTGAAGAAGATTATTCTGGAAGTGGCTTCAAAGCAATAGCGGATAATAGTTTGGAGCATGTAGCAAACATTGGAGAGAAAATGTGTAAATAGTGTTATGTCTCGTTCGAACCAAGTTCTGCGACAGAGTCATGAGGAATTGCTGTGAGAAGGCAGTAGTTTCTGGAGCATGATGTCTGAAAATTGGTAATTCAGGATGCAGGGCTCAAACCGTACTTTCAAGTTTCAGATTTTGGGATTGCCTTGGGCATTGCAAGGTTGTCCAATCATTGGTATGGTTGCAACCAGATCGGAGTTGATGTTTCTTTGGTAAGTTGCTAGTGAATGGTGAATTAGTGGTGCTACAAAGACTATACATTCATGCCAAAAGTGGGACTGCTTCTAAGTTATCACCGCATACTTGATTTGACCTTACATGGATATCTTCCTTTGTAATGAAGCGCTTCTTGGCCCTTTAGAAGACAACCGACTTCTTTGTTGTTCACATGCCTATTACAATACAAATGGCAAAAGCTAGAAGATATAATTGGGCATTGTATCTATATGAATGCTTGGGAGAAGTATTCCAAGTTGTTAGGGGGTGAGTAGAATTGAAAAACTGTCCTCTTGTTTTATGCTTTCCATTCTCCATTCATTAGTCTATGGCCAATAGGCTGAGGTATGTGTACCTACACATGAGAGTTGGACTAGCAGGACTTGAGAAGCTAAAATGGGCACTAGATGATTGATTGTCCATTGAAGCAACAAGAGAAAGCAGGCAGATGGTGGCCTAAATTTGGAGATTTGCGATAAAGGCCAAGCATAGGGCAGATTGAGGTGGGAAGTGGTGAATTGTTGCTGCAAGTGGAAGCAGCTGGACAGATATCTCATTGATAAGTAGGAAAAATTGCAGGAAGTCAAGGATGAGGAGCAGTACTATTGACATAATGGAAGATGAAAGGTTCAATTGGGGACAAGCATATAGAAAACAGCTTAAAAAATATCTCTTGAAGAATTGTGGGAATTAGCTGAAACTTTTGTCAAGGAGGATGAGAAAGTGAAGAGGAAGAACTGCAGGAATTGGGGGATTGAGAGTGGCAGTCCACCGGATTGCTGGAGATGGAAGCCTCGATCCTTGGCTGAGTAAATGAATGAAATGCTGATTTGAATAAAGTGGTCAGGAAGTAAAAGCTGCAGTAGGTGTGGGGTACATGCAACAATGAGAAGGGAATGGATTGGTTGTGGGATTGGTAGTGGTATGTAAGATGCCTGGAGCTGTTAACTAGAAATGTGCAAAATTGGCAGGAGAGCCTCAAATTTGTGCATCAGCAGGAGGGAGTCTTGCTTCCCACTAAATCTTGTGATAGGTTACTAGCTTATAGCTAGTTGCACAAAGAGCTTGTAGAAAAGAAAAATTGCTTGCATGAGTGATGAGGATTCTTGGAATTGCTCACATGAGTGATGAGCTAGTAGCAGGAAGAGCTTGTAGCAAAGAAAAATTGCTCACATGAGTGATGAGGATTCTTGGAATTTGTTTGAAGAGAAGATGTGTGAGCTTGGTTTAAGAATATAAGATCTTTAATAGTTAGTGATTCATATACTGGTTTCCTGTACAAGTCTATTCGAAATCTGAATAGTAGGAGTTTTCACAAGAAAACAAGAAAAACAAGCAGTGGAGGAAGTAGATAAATAATTTCTGCAAGAAATTAACAGGTTGACAAAAGAATGATCAAGTGATTCATAAGCATCAGTTTCGTTTATATAAGGAGATAGTGTTTCCAGGAGATTTATAACTAACATTTAGACCTTTGGGAAGGGGAGGGGTACATTTTAGAAAATTCTGATTTTGGAATTTGGTGTATTTTGGTTTTGTGTCAAACAAGGATGCTTGACAATTTGTCAGGGTAGATGTTGGATCATGTTCCAAGTATATCTGTAGAAAACTGCATTGAAAATGTTATATTAAAGGCAATTTTATCTAGAACTTGATTAAACCAGATCCAATTCGAGCAGAGGTGACTCAAACATGTTTTCGATGTTGCGTTAAAAACTTACTTTGCTTAGTAGTGCGATTCTATTGCACCTCTGCACAGAGTGAAGTGCATGTGGTAGGAAACTTGCATTGTGTTCTTGTTTGCAGTTGAACTTGCGTTGCATCCCTGTAGCAGCAGTAAAATTGTAGCGTCTCCTCAAAATAATCAGTGGGTTTGGTATTATGCTCTCTGTAGTATCATCTCTTTATTGGTAGATTTCATGTTGCATTGCTACTGAATTTCTGTTCCAAATTTAGTAGGATGTGTATTGCCTTGTTGAATTTGAACTACTTTGCAAATTGAAGTTCATAGCAGCTTGAGACGATAGTGGAAATTGTTGTGTGACCTTGCAAGTGTTGTAACATGAAGTGATGAGACTAAACTTGTTATATATAATGACGTTGAAGAAGATTATCCTGGAAGTGGCTTCACAACAATAGTGGATAATAGTTTGGAGCAAGTAGTTAAAGTTGCAGAGAAAATGTTGTAAATTGTGTTACCTCACTTTGAATCAAGTTCTGCAAAATACTTGTACAGAATTGCTCTGAGACAAGGAGGATTTTCTGAAGCATAATGCCTGAAAATTGGTAATGTAGGATGAAGGGCTCGGACCATATTTTCAAGTTTCAGATTTTGTCTGCGACAGTCATACATAATTGCTGTGATAAAGGGAGTGTTTTCTGAAACATAATGTCTGAAAATTAGTAACTAAGGATGAAGAGCTCGAACCATACTTTCAAGTTTCACATTTTGGGATTACCTTGTGCATTACGCTGTTGTCCAATCATTGGTATGGTTGCGATGAGATCAGAACCATTTGATGTTTCTTTACTAAGTTACTGGTGACTGGTGATTAGTAGTGCTACAAAGACTACATTCATGCCAAAAGTGAGACCTTTTCTAAGTTCTAACTACATACTCAATTGGACCTTATGTGGAAAGCTACCTTTGTTTTGAAGTGCCTCCCTGGCCTTTGGAAGCCAACTGACTTCATTGAGGATGCATGAGCTTGGTTTAAGAATATAAGATCTTTAATAGTTGGTGATTGGTGTATGGGTTTCCTCTACAAGTCTACTTGAAATTTAAATAGCAGGAGTTTGCACAAGAAAAACAAGCAGTGGAGGAAGTAGATAAAGAATTTCTGCAAGAAATTAACAGCTTGACAAAAGATTGATAAAGTGGTTCATAAGTTTCCATTATCTAAGTGTCAAGAGATAGTGATTCTAGGAGATTTGTGACTAACACCTAAAACTTTGTGAAGGGGAGGGGTAAATTTTGAATTTGAAATTTTGGTGACTCAAACAACTTGGACGGAACCAAATATATCTCAACCAATGCATTGGAACTGGCTGACAAATATCTCCTTTATGTATGATGAATCTGTTAATAGTGTATTGTAGAAAATATTATAGTGACATATAGGACAAATGAGACCAACCAATGTTGGTTAGTTGCTTAGGACATGTTATCACATGATTTGTACTTGTGCAAATCCCTCCACAAGATCCCAATCTTGTGTAACAATTGGAAGAATCTACCACTGTCATTTAAGTAGATACTTCCCTTGTTTTAGTGATGGAAAGAGGTCCACCACAAGGGAGGCTTCCATGGTGACCTCAAGGGATCAAATAGCAAGAGTAGCCAAGCCAATAGCCCCCTATCTTGGTCACTTGATGGTTAGGTCTAGGTCTAGGACAGAGATGGAAGATAACGAGGTAATTGTTGTACCTGTACGAGACAATAAACAATTTGCAGCATAAAATAGACAATTACCAAGCTATAAAGTGCAATAATGACCTCTTAGACACTAGATAATCAATAAATGCTATGGCTATTGCAAATTACAGCAGTAAACTAGCTGTACAACATCAATTAGTATATTGCAACAGCAGCAAATAAAAGCACTCAGAAATATATGAATTTACCATGAAATCTAAGCCTTCAACAATTATAACATTATCCAATTGCTAGGAGAATTTTCTGAGTAGCTAAAGCCACTTGTCAAGGTGTGTATGCAGCAAAATTCGAGCAATTTTCAGTGGCTGTAGCAAACTTTTGTAACAACAGAAAGAAATAATAATTGTTTGCTAGAATTAGGGTTAGGAAGGTTAGTAAAATGTTTGAGAGAGAGAGATTATCAATTTTAAATATTACTTTTACCACTAGAACAACTCTAGATTAGTGCTGTTGTCCTCTAGGGCTCATGGAGTCACAAATGCATAACCTTGGAGGTTGAACTAAATGAAATAAGAGAGAGGTTAGGTCTTGTTGACCCCAAAATCTCACCTTTGAGATTTTGATGGTCAAAGGCCAGTTTGTCCTTTCAGGTTGACATTCACAGGTTCTTCCGGACAACACACAGCTATCATTCAGAGATCTTCTAGGCACATTGCTTCTTATTCTTGTCAGTTAGAGGATGGTTACTTACATGAGTTGAGTTCAGAGCTCATTCCAGTGTTTTTCTTGGTTATTTCAGGATGAACTATCAGTTTCAGGCGGAATATGAGAGTCTTGCGGTATTTTGGGACACTTCTTGCCCATGATGATATTATAGACCCCTCATATCAGTTATTTGACAACATATTCTTACTC
>ML783973.1:192001-207341 GCA_009831015.1 Picea engelmannii
TGATTGTGTTTCTCTCAGTGATCCTGTCTATGCTATTGTTATCTAGTAAATTGAAAGTAACCTAATAATAGCAGAAACTTTAACACAATGCACTTGTTGGTGAGTGGTAGAAGATAGCAGTTTCAGATTGTAGCAGCCTGCAGATCAGAGCTTTCATTCCACTTGACTTTCAGAGGGGTCTTGATTTGAGTTTCATTGTTCTTTGGGTTTGAATCCACATCCCAATGGACAGGTCACTGGTATCATTCGATATGTTTCATGATTGGTTTTACAATATCAGGCAGTTCATTCAGGAAGGATTTCACGCTTTCAGATGTGGTCATTGATTTCAGATTGGTATCAGTTTTTCAGTATTGCAGACATGAGTTCTCGGTTCTCAAGACCCACAGGGGTCCCACCTCGTGAATCACCATTTGTTGACCCCAAAATCTCACCTTTGAGATTTTGATGGTCAAAGGCCAGTCTATCCTTTCAGGTTGGCATTCACAGGTTCTTCCGGACAACACATGGCTATCATTCAGAGATCTTCCAGGCACATTGCTTCTTATTCTTGTTAGTTAGAGGATGGTTACTTACATGAGTTGAGTTCATAGATCGTTCCAGTGTTTTTCTTGGTTATTTCAAGATGAGCTATCAGTTTCAGGCAGAATATGAGAGTCTTGCGGTATTTTGGGACACTTATTTCCCATGATGATATTATAGACCCCTCATATCAGTTATTTGACAACATATTCTTACTCCTTGTCCAATCATGCTTTTGATGAGTATAAACTCGAGAGTATTTGGACAAGTTTGCTTTTTCAGTGATGAGGTGGCACAAGTGATGATGTGGCAGGATGAGGTGGCGACCCATGTGGGGCCCACACTCATAAAATTGAGTAAATTTCCTCCTAAAGTTGGGCCCATAAGTTTGCCTAATACATGATAAATAAGGATAAATTAAAGTGAGAAAGTTTCCAAGTCATGAAGGCGCCTTAAAGCAACATTTAGCTTTTCCCAACTTTTTGCTTTTAGCTTTTCTGGTTTTTGCTTTTAGCTTTTCCCAGCTTCCTACTTTTAGCTTTTTCGCTTTCTGCTTTTAGCTTTTCCCTGCTTTTCCCAAGCTTTCTTGCTTTTTCCCTTTTCCAACTTTTGCTTAAACTTTTCACTTTTCTACTTTTCTCCTTTCTTTCCTTTTCCTCTCCTCTCTCACCCATTTGCCCTATCTCCCCTAATTCATGAACTAATTGCCTATTTTAGGCTAAGGGTTCTCCCTTCTCGCATTTTTGGCCATATCTCCTTCATTACTCCATAAAATTGACTCATTCCACCTCCATTCTTCTCCAAACTTCCCCCAGATTTGACCAGAAAGATTGGAAAAGTTTGCTCCACCAGATTTACATGGACATGGACATGGATCCACTTGGATGATGATTATTGGTTGACCCTTTCCCTAGTTTGGAAAGAGCAAGGCAAATTCCTTCTTCAGTGAGCTATATATTCAACATTCCTCCACAGTTGTGAGGTTGATCACTCTATTGCAGCAACACTATACTCTCTCATTCTCATTTCTCTCTTAGTTCTAGCTCTGGATTCTCAGTTCTTTGGAGATCATTGTAACAATTCATGGCTTTTCTTTGTGATGGAGCCATTCCTCTGATTTGACATGAATGAAGAGTTTTATGTGTTTCTTTTGGCCTAAATTCTTCTTGTTCCAATTGATTTCTAAATTATTGCATGTGTTTAGAGCTAATCCTTCTGTGGGGGTCGATTTGGCACCATTTGAGTGTTCTTTTCTTGCTGATTTTCTCTCCTTTTCCTTCCAATAGTTCGCTCTGCTTGAGTTTTTCCACCAAAAATTCCACTTTTAATTGTTTATTGTAGGTTTTGGGTGAGGTCAACTAACCCTCATTCAAAGCCCTTGTTTTGTGTTGTTCGATTTGTGGTTTTGTAGGTTTAATCCTATCTATCAAGCAACACATCCTTAGGGTAGCTTCCCTGTGATTGGCATGCACCAACCCAAATTGAGAGGGGTGAAATCATTGTGACCGTAGGATAGAAACCCCTAATTTAAGTCTAGGTTTGATTCCCTCGTACTACAATTGACTTGAAACCTAGGGTGTCAGATTTAGCCTTAATAGGTCTAAACCCTAAGGTGCAAGCACTTTTGGGCCTTAGGTTCTAAACTTTCAAGAAAAAGCTTCTTAGGGTGCAAACATTCTTGGGTCCTAGGTGCCGTTTTCCCTTCTTATTCCACTTAGGAGAAGCACTTATGTCTCCTTCCGAGAGTTTCAACAAGACAAAGAAACTTGCAACAAGATAGCAATTAACACCTTGAACATTAGCAAAAGACAAGAGATTGCAACAAATTACTTACTTATTTCAAATAGCTAGACCATTCAAACCCTAGTTGCAGAAAATAACTATCCAAGAGAGCAAAACATCCACAAGAATACTTCTCCAAGAGTAGAGCATGAGTAAGAGAGAGGAAGAGAGAGAAAATAGCGAACTTTTTAGAGGTTCTCCTCCCACAAGTGTGTGAGGAATGTGATGATGAAAATGAGTTAAGAGCGCTAGCCTTATTTATAAGGTAAGCCTAATGCTCAATTATCCACAAGTGTCAACAATTTATCTCTAAAGTGGGGCCGACCCCTTAGATTTTCCTTTACAAATGATAAGTGTGCAAAAATAATACAAGATAGGTCACATGTGTTGTGATGTCATGCCCTTGATGGGATAAGAGGGCTTCTCCAAGGCCAAATGTCATCGTCCAAGGTACAGTGGTGGTGGAAGAATGCTGCGTCTATCTCAAAATCATCCATGGCGTCCAAGTGGCAACAAACCCCATCATCATCCATCAAACCCTAGCATGACGTCATCACCTAGAAGTCCAACGTCCAAGGTGCAGAGGGTGGCGTCTGAAGAGGAGAGGGATGTGCATCGTCTCTGGGTGTCATCCCATTATCTCTCTGTGCAATGTCCTCCATCTAATGCAAGATAGGCTCTGGGGTGTATAGCCTAGGGTGTGGGCTTTTTGCCCATCTCTATGCCACCATGACCATATCTATCAAAACCAAGCCCATCTGTCCATCGTCCAAGGTCCTGAAGATGTGAGAGTCCATGTCTGAATGTGGCAAGTCACTAGGTGACTCATTGCTCTGCATCACACGTGCCAAAATCCAACAATAAGGGCACGTCTTAGGTGAAAGCCTGAGGTGTCCTTCAAAAAACCATGTCAAGGCCATCCAAATCAAAACAAAATATAAAATCAGGTAAATCAATGTTCATAAGAGATATTAGTCCCTAAGTCATGCAAAGTAAGCTATTACTTAAGATATAAGCCACATGAATAATTCTCCTCAGTATCCCCTTCAAGTATCACACTGGCTCGAGACTTTATGTGAGTTGGCAAGTTTGAATATGGGAGGGCCTTCATCAAACCCTATTAGGTGTGCCAACCGAGACAGTGAAAGAAAAGTCCCAGGTAGAGGGATATCTCCTAAGGGAAACAATGAAAGAAAAGAACCCTTCAAGAGTAAGTGTGATAGTGGTACGTGTTGGGCTTACTTCATTGCTTATGGTGTCATTAAATCCATTTCTAGGAGACCTATGTAGAGGGAGCGCTTGTTGCTTGAGGTATCCTTTCCTTGGTACTTTTTGCATTCTGAACCCCTTCATTGCCTTTTGATACCCATTTATTGCTTTGCAAGTCCCCTTTACAGGTTTCAAGATTTATTCTTTTATTTTTTTACTGGGCTAAATTCTTGTTATAGATGTGCATTCAGTGCATTGGGACAAGGGGTAATTACCATTAGAGGGGGTAGAGCTCAAGTTGGCCTTTGGCTTTTATAGGTTGCCTTTATCATTTTTTTATATATAGTCGCTGCATCAACCTTTGGGCCTTGAACCCTTTCTTCTCATAAGAGAATGAACCATGACCTATTACCGAATTTTAGTACACAGTGACAAGCTCCAGGATGGAAAGTGTTAAGTATGGTGGGGAATGGAACGTTACCCTTGTGAGGGCCCCCCAGTAGTACCTCTTTTCCCTGGGTGATGACAACATGAGACTAGGGCATAGAAGTTGACCGCCAAGGTGAAACAAGGCAACAAACATAACTTCTTGGGCTAGCAATCCATTTTCCAACTTCAACTAATGATCCTCATCCACATGTCTCGTACATTAAGCACAACACTTCGCATGAAAGGAGTAACATACTTCATGGTGATGCTGGATTACCATCTCCCATACACTGAGTTGTCTGGATGTGATGAGCTTGGTTGATCTGTAAAAATAAAAGGCAATGTGAGGGGGGATGCTGGGTTGCTATTTGTGGACATGCGGATCATCATCATGGTTGGGATCATTGTCTCCATTGCGGGCCATGAGACATGATCTCCTCTAGTTACCCCTAGGCACAGGGTGTCACAAGACACACAATTATTAGTTGTATTTTATATAGACAATTTTTTCCAAGGAAAACCTTGCAGGATCCACCCCTTTCCTAGAATATTCAGATGTAAGGTGGTTCAACCATCGACCACAATAGTGGTTGGTAACCCTGAGGTACTTGACCAAATTTGCATTTGTGACCTATGGCCTCTCCTTTGACAACATGCCTTGGGTGGATGGTTCAACCGATTGAGCTAACCCTTGGGGATATTTTATTTTCCAAGGAAAACGTCCTGGGATCCCCCTGCTTCCCCGGAATATCTAGATGGAGGGCGGCTCAAATACCAGCTTTGATTGCAGTTGGTGCCCTTAAGGAACTTGATTGGATTTGAACCTTGTGACCTATGGCCTCTCCGTTGTCAACATGGCTTGGGAGGAAGGTTCAACCAATTGAGCCAAACCCTTGGGCTATATATTTGCATACATATATACTAAGTCACTTGACACGATGACACGAGACACGAAGGACACAAAATACGAGTGTTCAACATGTGACATGCCGATCTTGGAAACAAGACACACACACACACACATATATTTAAAAAAATTATATATATGAAAAAATTTGAAAATCACACATACAAAAATGAAACATAGACATATAGATTCATATTTTGTTAGAAACTAAAAGATTTACATGATGCAAAACATGTAACATAATACATTGTAACATCGATGATGATCAAATGACAAACACTGAACGCACAAGAAATTAGAACCATAAGCTGCATCATTCTCAATCTCATTAAGTCATCAAAATCAAAATGTATTACAATGTAGATAGATACTGAGTTAGAGTCACCGATACTATAGGTGGGAATGCCAATGGAAAATACAAAATAGCCATAGGTTAGATACTAGAATTGTAGATGGAAGAATCTCATAGCTCATGAGTCCTGACTGTCAATAGTCCTCCATGTTATAATCATCAAGATCGACATCACTACCATTGCTCTCTCCTCCATCCTCCTCCTCCTTCTCTATATCCAATGCAATTTGTGCATATGTTAATGTGGAGAATGATCCCTCAAGAGGATCACCATCATCAAAAGTGATCGGCTCTAGCACTGGTTCATTAAGATCCAAGTTGGTTAATGCCAACTCAACGCTGCTGTCCAAATCCATATCATCAGGAAACACATCCCACATCTTTTTCTTTCCCTTCAACCACTCTTCTCTCTTCTTGTAAATAAGACGGAGGTTGGTGTGCACATACACCACTAAGTCCCTTGACACAATGACAAAGAGAAGATTTCAATAGAAGAGTTTATACTTGAATGAAGGGTACATTTTTACTGGGGTCATGACAAAAGAGTTCAACAATCGATGCCACCATCATCGAGGTACATAAAGGGCTTGGTGCTCTTGATTAAATGCTGGTTCCATACTCTCATACATGATAGAATCCAATGGAAACATTGCAATCCTGTCAATCTTGAAATCCTGAAAACCATTAAGTCTGCTGAATTTTGAATGGGACCTAAAATTCTACGTTCTCCATATGAAGTCCAATGAGGCTGGAACCACTCTCAAACATTCTGAAACAATTAATGGTAAGTTAAACATTTAAGTAAAAGGATGAAAATGAAAGAAAAAGGAGAATGTCACTTTTACTGTAAAAAATGAAAGATAAAGGAGAATGCCACTTTTATGGTAAAAAATGAAAGATAAAGGAGAATGTCACTTTTACTTTAAGAATTTAATATTTCCATTAATTACTAGGGTGAGTGAAATGGAGGGGGTGGGGACCTCTTTAAATAGCATTGGTAAGGCAAAATAACCCTCAGCTGCACACCGAAACCTCACAACTGCAACTTGCATTAGAGAACATGAGCCTGAGTCCTTTTCTATGCAGGACATGTGTCCTATTTTTGGGACACGCTGAGGGCACATTCCTTTTCTATGCAGGACATGTGTCCTATTTTTGGGACACGCTGAGGGCACATGCCAAACTGTGTTAGACATGTGTCCGACATGTAGGATACGCGACACGGGGGGNGTTGCACGTGTCCGGTGACTTAGGATATATAACAAAGTAGATAAAATTTCTAAGAAGTTGGAGAGCCAATTATGTGTATAGAGACTGCCTATATCCTTAGCATGCTATTGTCTTTAATTAATGAAGAGGATGATTGATAGGAGATGAGATAAGTTAGAAAGGGTAATAATGATCAAATGTGGTAACAATGTGTTGACATAATTCAATGGGGGTGTGAATCAAAGTTATCAAAGATGGAACCAGCTGTGGGTCAGATTTGGACTGGACCAGAATTGTCTAGAGAACTGGGTTGAAGAACTGATCTACTAAAAAATATATGAAATATGCAAAATTTAATAAAAGATATAGATATTTCATGGTACATCAATGTAAATCCAAACCATTAGACATCAAATATGCAATGTTTCCTTATGCATATAACATGCAAATGTGAATATAGCAAAATGGCACTGAGTGCGATACATATATGAAACAAAATACATAAACATCGTGGCTCTAAATAGCTTCTAGAGTCCAAAAACCATCATGCTACAAGAAACAAATGCATATCTTCAAAATCATCCCCTATACTGAGATCCTCATGATCAATAGCACCCTCTGCCTCCTCCTTTGGTCTCTGCTTCAATCCTCCAGGGACATCCAGTGCTAGTGCTTGGTGCTACGTGTGGATCCAAGTGCAGTCACCATGTTACTCAAGTCAACACCCTCCAATTTTGATGAAATTGGCTAATCCAAGAGTTAAAATGAGGCAGAAAGCCTAATCGGTGGTTTTGGCGTGAGTGAAGGGTACATTTTTACTAAGGTCATGACAGATGAGTTCAACATTCAACATCGCAAACATTGGGGTACATAGAGGGCTTGGTGCTCTTGATTAAATGCCGATCCCATACCCTCATACATAATAGAATCCAATTTTGAAATGCTGCAATCCCACCAGTTCTGAAATGTTGAAATCCTGAAAACTGTTGAGTCTGCTGAATTCTGAATGGGATATTGAATTCTATTTTCTTCATATGAAGTCAGATGAGGTTGGAAGCAGTCTCAAACATCCTGGAGCTATAAATGGTAATGTTAAAATTTAAGTAAAATGATAGAAAATAAATTCTTTACCTTTCCTTTTACTTTAAGAATTTAATATTACAATTTATAGCTATTTTTTTGTTTTATTTCATGTTTTTTTCTTGAAATGGCAGCTGGTAGGTTCGTGGTTGGGGACTGGTTCAGGACAGAACCAGCCCGAATGGGCCCGCAGACCAGTTCAGGACAGAAGCAGCCTGAATTGGCCTATTGGTCCGGTTCATGAGCTGGTTTGGGGTCATCTGTCCACTGGTTTTGATAGCACTAGTGTGAATTGTTTAGTCTAACTCGCTTGTGAAATTAAATGGCAAGGAGTTGCCACCAATCTTGAGTAAAATTTGACAAGTTTCCTTCTTATATTGTGTTAAAAACATTTCTTTTTCCAAGGAAAACCTTGCAGGGAAACCCAAGGGATGCTTCCCCATATTCCTGGATGGTATCCCTAGTAAACCTGTCGGCATAGACTAGTGCATCTCACCCAGGAGGATTTGAACCATGCACCTGCTGGCATGGAACTAGCCCAATGCCAAACAACATTAGCGACAAGTGGTTGAGCTAACCCTTGGGCTCAATTTTGTTAAAAGCTTGCTTTGCTTAGTAGCAGAAATCTTGCATCTCTGGCCAGAGTGAAGTGCATTACCTCCTGATGTGGTAGAAAACTTGCATTGTGTTCTTGTTTGCAGTTGAACTTACATTGCACCTTTTAGGAACAGGAAAATTATAGTATGTCCTCAAAATTATCAATGGGTTTGATATTATGCCCTTCGGAGTATCATGTCCGTATGTGGTCGAATTCATGTTGCATTGGTACTGAATTTCTGTTGTAAATGTATTAGTATATGTGTTGCCTTTGTAGTTGTATTTGAACTATGCAAATTGAATTTCATAGTGGCTCGAGATGATAGTGGAAATTCTAGTGTGACCTTGCAAGTGTCATAACATGAAGGGATGAAACCAAACTTTTTATATAGATTGACATTGAAGAAGATTATTCTGGAAGCTTCACAACAATAGTGGATAATAGTATGGACCAATAGTGGATAATAGTATGGACTCTAGAGCAAGTAGCAGAAGTTGCAGAGAAAATGTTGTAACTTGTGTTACTTCACTTTCGAATCAAGTTCTGTGACGCAATCATGCAGAATTACTGTGAGAAAGAGAGTATTTTCTGAAGCATAACATCTGAAAATTGGTAATTCAGGATGCAGGGGTCAAATCTTGCTTTCGAGTTTCAAATTTTGGGATTCCTTGGGCATTGCATTGTTGTCCAATCATAGGTATGGTTACAACCATATCATATCTACTTGATGTTTCTTTAATGAGTTGCAAGTGACTGGTAAACTGGTAGTGCTACAAAGACTATACATTCATGCCAAAAGTGGGACTACTTCTAAGTTCAAACTACATACTCAAGTGGAAGACATGTGAACAACAATGAAATCAGTTTCCTTCTAAATGCCTGGGAGGCAAATGCTAGAAGATACAATTGGGCATTATATGTATATGAATGTTTGGGGAAACTATTACAGGTTGTTTGGGAGTGAGTAGAAGTGGAATAACTGTCCTCTTGTTATATGCCTTCCATTCTCCTTGCATATCTATTACTGATAAGGCTGAGGTATATCTACATACACATTAAATTTGGACTAGGAGGACTTAAGAAGCTAAAATGGGCACTAGATGATTGATTCTCCATTGAAGCAACATGAGATAGCAGGTAGATGCTGGCCTGAAATTGGAGATTTGTGAGAAAGCCCAAGCATCAGGCAGATTATGGTGGGAAGTGGTGAATTCATGCTGCAAGTAGAAGGAGCAGGAGAAATATCTAATCCATTTGTAGGAAAAATTTCAGGAAGTCAAGGATGAGGAGCAGTACTACTAACGTAAGGGAAGATCAAAGTTTCAATTAGGGACAAGCATATAGAAGTCTGCTAAAAAGGCATCTTTTGAAGAATTAATGGAATTGGTTAAAACTTAAAACTTTTGTAAAGGAGGATGAGAAGAAAGAACAGCAGGAATTGGGGGTTTGAGAGTGGCAGTTCACCAGATCGCTGGAGATGGAAGCTTAGGCCCTTGGCTGAAGTAAATGAATGAAATGCTGATTTGAATAAAGTGATGAAGAAGTTATAACTGAAGTTGGCGTGGGGGACATGCAACAATGAGAAAGGAAGGGATTTGTTGTGGTATTGATAGTGCTATCTAAGATGCCAGGTGCTGTTAACTCTCTAGAAGAAATGCGCAAAATTGGCCGGAGAGCATCAAATTTGTGCATCAGCAGGAGGGAGGTTCCATTCCCAAGAAATCTTGTCGGAAGGGTTACTGGCTTACATGTACCGCCTGCAAAGTATAGCTAGTTGCAGGAAGAACTTGTAGCAAAGGAAAATTGCAAGCATTGAGTGCTAAGGATTCTTGGGATTTGTTTGAAGTCGAGAAGATGTGTGAGCTTGGTGTAAGAATATAAGATCTTTAATAGTTAGTGAATGGTATTATTGGTTTCCCGTACAAGTCTATTCAAAATTTGAATAGCAGCAGAGAAAAACAAGCAGTGGAGAAAGGAGATAAATAATTTCTGCAAGAAATTAAGAGCTTGACAAACAAACGTGTCATGTCCCCATTTTTGGGTTCCCCTGCTTTGCAGTGGAAATGATTTCCGTGGCTTGTCAGTGAAGAAAAAGGGAGTCAAAAGAGTTATTTAATGTCACTTAGTTAGGAGATGTTATGTTTTTAAAGTGACATTAAGGAAATAAATTAACTTTAGATTAATGAGTTACTTAAACATTATTAAAAATGACTTTTAATCTTAAAGTGAAAGTAAAAGGGGAATAGTCATATTTGATTTAGTCAAAAAGGGGAAAGTTCTAGAAGACATGGAAGAAGGATAAAAGGAGGGGTAGCGCTTCACTTTGGCATTATGTTTTTGGATTGATCTCTTTGTAGTGCTCTTGGAGCCAAGGTTTTCATTATGGTTTTGACAAAACCCTTCCATTTTAGTTTAGTTTTAGTGGTGCAAGATCCACCCTAGCTAGACAAGGAGGAAGATCCATTCAGGGTCTTCATTGGAGCTTCATCTTGAGGGGACTGATCTCATCTTTTTGCAGCGTGGAGGAGGACATGCCATCACTTGTAGTAGCTGTGGCATTCTCCAGGTTTTTGGCTTGTATTGTGTGTTTTCCGTTGATGTATTGTAGCTGCCATAGCAGCCATTGGATTGTTGTATTCAGATCTCATTCATAATAGAAATACTCCATGATTCTCTTCTATTGCCTGCAATATGTTTGACGAAATGTTTCTAGTATAATGAATGCAAAGTATTTGTAGAAAAATGACAGCCATGAACAATATAATTGCATTAAAGTTTTTAATATCCTAGCCTAGCCTAGTCGGGGGTATTACAATGGTATCAGAGGTGGTGATCTTGCCAGACTGTGATCACTTGGTGGCTGAGTCTTACCATTTGTAACTGAGTTCTACACTTCTCAAGAATGATTTATGTGTTCAAGGCAAAATCTCTTGAGGGGGCAGTAAACTCTCTCTTACAGGGCTGAATCTGGTATTGGAAAGGGCACCGATCTTTGTAGAGGAGAAGAACGGTATTAAAGGGGCCGAGATTTCTACTGAGAAGGACAAATTTATCTCGTGTAGGTCGTTGGGGTCTTCAACAGAGCTTCATCTTATAGTTTATTCTCAGTTTGGTGGATAGCGATTCGTTGGAGAAGTTCATGGGTTCCTTGGAGGCTGATTCATTCCTTTTGTCGCAGGGTCGTGGCACCTGGAGGGTTCCAGGAGGGCCAAATCCCTCCCTTGAGCTAGATCGTGAGGCAGGGGAGCCGTGGGGGCTCTAGATGAGGCTGCGAGTCTCTTGGTGATGCGCGTGGGGCTAGAGAGGAGGACCACGAGCCATTTTTTGAGGCCGCAGGCTATAGGAGAGGGAGCTGAGAGCTCCAGTACATGCCGCGAAGTTTCTTAGCAGGCCGCAAGGGTTTCTACAGGCCGTGGGGATAATGGGGGTTTGATAACCCCTTGAAGAGGCCGAGTTGGACTGTGGGAAGGGCGAGTTGAGTTGTGGGATATCTTTTCTGAATGTGGAGGCCAAGTCAAGCTTGTGGAGGTTGAATCTCTTAAGTTGGGTATCTTGCTTTGCAGCTGGGCACATATTTTTGGGTGTGAAACAGAGACAATCCTTGTGGGTTGATTTGTTGCTGGCTGAGGGTCGAACCTCATTCATTTGGACTGAGTTTCCATCAGTGGGACGAGTTTTGGTTGGGGAAGGTTGATTTCTCCAAGAGCAAATTGTGGGTCCCTCGTATTGAACCTCTCTATGTGAGCTGAGTGCATTATAGTGACCAGCAGGTCGAGTTACTTATCTCAGAAGTGGAGTTTGGCAATGGACCCGAGTTTTATTTGCAAACAGACCGTGTTCTTTGAAGGAGAGACCATACATCTATGTTGGGCTGAGTTATTCATCTCAGTTCGAGCTATATAGAAAGGGGACGAGCTCATCTCTGTGGTTCAACAATGTTTGTGCAACAGAAGTGCCAGTGGAGATCGAATCTTTTAGCATCAATACTCTTTCACCATACAAGGAATTATCAGCTGAAATATATAAAGCAAACTGTGAGTTATTAACATTGTCATTGTTCAGTTGTAAGCTGATAATAAATAAACATATCTCTGCTGTGTTTTCTACATTTTATTAGTTGTGAGTTGTGGATGTTTCCTATGCTTGCTGTTATGCAAATTTTCTATAATAAAAGGAATTTTTGGCACACTTAAATTATATGTAACCCACACATGACACTTCAGAAAACCAATTTTAAATACACAGCAGTATAGTGGGAGTTTTGACAGTGAAAAGACACCTATAGTCTAAGTGTTTGATGAAAGTCAACACTCAGAAACACTTCCATTTTGCTACAGCAGTGAGAAGAAAGTGTACAAGCAGTGTCTAGGACACTACAGTGGTACTCATGCATATCAACAATCTTAACAACAGTGGATTTGAGTTTGCTACTTAAGTGTTTGATGAAAATCCAGTACCAAAGAAATCACCAAAATACACCAGCCGTTATCACCAAACCTATATCAACAGTAAAAGGCATCAAACTTGCAGGAGTTATTTCAGATTGTGTACATACAAGACATTTTCATATTGTTTCCGTTAAGTGACCAGCGATGGAGTGGCTTAAGAAGTTGAGGACAGATCTGGAACTCAGGAGGCAGCTAACAACAATTACATACATGCCTTACTATCAGAAGTATTTAACATTGAGTGAAGAGATCCGTGCAGATTTGCCTTCTAAAAGCTTTTACACTCTGGTACGGAAGCTGACCCAAGGACTTGGATGAGGATTCCTTGAAAAGCACATGGCAGAAATGGAAGAGAGATTAGCGTGAAGGACAAGCGGAGGAGCATGCATCTAGACATGTTGAGGATGTGTACATAGAGGAAGACCAAACAACATCCTATGATACACCATCAGAGCTAACCGATAAGGCCAATGACACTCGTGTGTTGGAGGGGAAAGATGAGGATGCAACATCTTGTCCTACTTATGATGACTATGAGACAATGTTCCAATCAGCTGATGTTGAGAATTCAACATCTCTCCCTGTGCATGATGCTTATGATGAGGGAGGTTCGAACGTGATAGCGCCTACGCATGATGAGGATTCAATACCTTGTCCTATTTATGATATATATGATGATGTAGGCATGATTGTACCAGAGCTATGCGTGGAGGATGACAACGAAAGGGTTGAATTGGTGGATGAAATCTTGTACGAGGATGATAGTCCACATGAATCCCATCACTGCACGAGATCATCTAGTGTAATATCCCCAATAGAGCTAGGCAAGGATATTATGAATATCTCTGCAATTATGTTATTTTTGCACAAATATTTTGCATTCATTCTCATAAAATACTTTCGTCAAACACATTGCAATTATTACTGATACACATGAAATGGAAAGGTCACCATGGCATTTTATTTATGAATGGAATCCAAAGTACAACAAGTCTCCAATGGATTCCAAGGCAACTGCATTAGATCAATGAAAAACACACAATAACAAGCAAAAACCTGAATGGTGCCATGACCTCCTCAATAGATGAAGCTTCCTCCTATAAACTGCAGAAGGACTAACTCCAACCTCCAAACCCTCTAGAAGATGATGCCAAACCATAAGATGAAGCTCAAGTGAAGATCTTGAATGGATCCTCCTCCTTTGTCTAGCTAGGGTGGATCTTGCACCATCGAAACTAAACTACAATGGAAGGGTTTTTCCAAAACCCTAACGGAAACCTTGGCTCCAAGAGCACTCCAAAGAGATCAATCAAAACATAATCCAAAGTGAAACACTACCCCTCATTTTATCCTTCTTCCACGCCTTCTAGAACTTTCCCCCTTTTGGACTAAATCAAATATGACCCTTATTCCCCTTTTACCTTTCACTTTAAGATTAAAAGTCACTTTTAATAATGTTTAAGTAACTTATTAATCTAAAGTTATTTTATTTCCTTTTTACTTAATCACTTTAAAACATAACATCTTTTAACTAAGTGACATTAAATAACCCCTTTGATGCCCTTTTCCTTCACTGTCAAGCCACGAAAGTCATTTCCAACTACAAAATTGGGGAACCCAAAAATGGGGACATGACATCTAGTGAGTTAGTGACTCAGTTGGTCCCTTGTGTGACAACCTACGCCATGTTGATAAAATAACATTGCGTGAATTGGAGAACTGATTATTGGTCATAGAGGAGCAAATTGTGCAGGTGTTGACAAGGACAGATGATGCTCATAAGTTTGTTGAAGACCTTATGTGGAAAACTCAGTTGGAGGAGAGACAAAGGGGAGTTGCAGAGGGAGTCACTAGTGTTGAAATATTGTAACTACAAAGAGTATTCTATTTATTATGGAGTCATTATTAAATAGATCAATCCCCTTTTGTGGATTGATCATGTCGGGCAGTGTAATTGACCAAATCCCCTTTTGCGGATTGGTCAAACCCTAATTATATCATGCAAATTGAGAAGTCGGCCCCTAGGCTAATTAAAGTGGTTTTAACCACTAAGAAGACAAGTCGGACCTGCCCAATGAAGAGACACCTTTTCAGCACCTGCCAGTTTGTATAAATAAAGGAAGCCAATGCCTCATTTGATCACTCACTCATTGCGCAAGTTTGGTAGCTGCAGTTGGGAGAAGAAGGAAGACAGAGGCGCATTGCTCAGTGGAGGATATTCTCTAGTGTTTGGTTTATTATCTTGGCATTGTATTGGCTATCTATATTAAGGAAGTTTTTGCTGGGTTTTCTCCCCCATGAGGGTTTCCCAGGATAAATGTTGTGTATCTTGTGATTGTGTTTCTCTCGATGATCCTATCTATGCTATGGTATCTAGTAAATTGAAAAGAAACCTAATAATAGCTTAAACCTTAACATGGTATCAGAGCTAAGCTGAAGAGAGCATCTTTCACTGGATAAAGAAAAACGTCATTGTTGTCGTACAAGAAAATTAGGGCTTTTTATTGAAGAGGAATTTCAGCCTAAATATCATCTAGAAAAGTGCGCCCTATCCTAGAGAACTCTTTGGCACCTTCAATGCACTTTTTCAGTGGATAGAAGTTAGAACTCCTGGAAAGTGAAACCCTAGTTTTCACTGGTACCAGAAAACCATAAAACCATAAGTACTAGAAAACCAGGAAACTAGAACCAGTACCAGAAGTACCAGTCCAAAATTCTGCTGGTCAAGTTTGAAGGGGTAAAATTTGGATTTTCAGAAATCTGATTGCACCAGCTTACTCACCTTAGCTCAGCGCATCTAGCCC
>ML783973.1:250569-263842 GCA_009831015.1 Picea engelmannii
TATTGGAAACAATGGGTTATTAACGGAGCAACCATCGTTGTCGTCGATGATTAAATCATCCCATGACCATTTGACTGCATTCAAATCCACGTCCAACCATTCTACTATTGCAGAATTACTATACCAATCTACTTGTGGTGAACTAGTGAATACATGATCCCAATCTAGTTCAGAAAACCATGGTGTTCCATTTCCAACTTCGATTTACCTGGGCCCTCCAGTGAGGGAGTCAAGCCCAATTCTTCTCTAATACCATGTTGAATTTTAATGTGAGATGATATGTGAGATTGATATATTATCGATGTATTATTACAATGATGAGTGTTCCATATATAGAGAACATATGGTGACCATCCATGAAAGGATGCATCCCTTGGATAATAAATAACTACTTATTTATTATATATATTTATACATTGTATTCTAAATATCATGTCATATATATATATATATGGAAGAATGTCTTCCCGTTGTTGTCAACATCAACACTTCCAACAAGTTCATTGCTCCTATACCCACAATGCATCCATGAGATCCATCACCATCAACTGACTACTTTGACCCAAGAATCTCTCAAGGCCAAAGAACAATCTTCTAATCTCAAATCAAAAGCTAAATCTATCAACCATTACTCACTACTAGTTATTCCTCATTAGCTATTAGCATTTCCTTATGAGAGAAGTTCCCTTTTATAGATTGAAAATGAGTTTAGGATGAGAGGTTAGGATCTCCCCAAATAAGGATTACATGTGAGATCCTAACTGATCGGAGGACACCTCATATCTGAAGCTTCTCTTATAGAAACTTCACAAATTTATTCATTTCCCTTCCTTTCAAACAATGCTTCACCCTGTGAACTAGAAACATGCGACATTGTCGTAGGCTGCAGTGGTGAAACATGCAATACTTGAGAGTGTCTCACCCTACAGTGGTGCAAAATGCGACACTTTCCTAAAAAATGATTTTTTAATACATCTTGGCTTCTTTCAGGGAAAGGCCTTTCTCCCATCTTCTTCAGGGATTAAGGAAATAATCCTTTGAATGAAAAAGGGTAGGTGAAAATCATCAATGGTCATAGCCGTGACGAAAATAATGTGTAACATAATTCCTCCCAAAGTATGAAGTTAGAAAATGGGTGATAGCTGAAATACTTTGTCATGTGGGTATTGAAACAAAGAACTCATTGATTGGAGACCTGTCAACAACAAACAAAGAATTACAGTACAATAATATATATCATCACTGAGGTAGGAATTCCCATACTCAGAATACAAATGAATCAAAGCATAAGTGATTACATACAAAGATCCATGTCAAATATGATATGTCATGGCCACTAAAGATACATCGTGGATCTATGCCATTGTGTCTGAAATATGATCATAGCCACCAAAAATACACTATGGATCTATGCCATAATGACTCAAATTTGAACATAGCCACAAAACACACACTGTGGATCTATGCAACAATACATACTCAAAATACTCCATCATAACCTGGATCCGTTTGACAAGACCGAGGGTCTTCATTTCCACTGTGTCATAGTACAAATCTGACCATGTGAATAAAGGTGTTGAAGTCTAACGTGGTAGAAACCATATGATTATCGATCAATGATGGTTACCATTAATATATGCAAAAGGAACCACCAATAATAAAAATGGCCCTTAAGGTACATAAGTACATTCTAATGAGTGCCAATAAATGAGCTGAAGTTGAACACCCATAGAATAATTTGATCGAAGGTCATTGATGAAAACTTATTGTCGAAGGCAAGGAAAATTTTCATTGAGGCATGCAAGTTCCAAGGTAGTGTAGAGTTTCTAAACAGTCTTCGTAGATAATGTGTTGAATTCGATAGGAAGTAGTCCATCGCAGGAGGGCCTTGATGTATCCCCCATCAATGACACAAAATAGGTACACAGATTTGAAGTAGATAGAGCATGGATTGTTGTATGACTGACTAACTCATGGATTACCGAAACTGTAAAAGGTTTTAATAACTACAAAGATGGGAAACATAATAGAAGGATTATTTCAACTGGATTTCTCTTGAACATATGGATGAAATGACAACTGTCTTGGAAGCATTGACTCAAAGAGGATCACAAAGTAAAGTTTAGACTCATGGAGAAATATGATAAACAAGAGACAAATGAATTTTCCAACCTTGGCACAAGGAGTGAATGTTTATTTTTCAATAATCTTGGTTAAGCATGAATTTCATTCCATTTTTAACATTTAACCATAACCATAAATGTTGCAACAACCAAGATCACAAGAAGAAGCACCATGCACAAGAACACAAGAAGTATCCAGGGAAACCCTTCTCAACAAGGGAAGAAAACCCAACCAAATCCTTTGCTTTATTCTTCAAGAGAAATACCTTCACCACCAAGATAAACCCTAGCACACAAGAGGGTGGTCAAACCCTAGAAGACTAGCGCCCAAGAGAGGTGCACACTTTTCCCAAGAAAGTGTACTTGCTGAAATTTCCAAACTCACATGGAAGATATCATTACTCAATGGGGAATTTACCTTTACTTATACTAAACTGAACTTGTCAACATAAGTGTCTATTGGCATAGTAGGGCCGACCTCACTAGCTTATAATATAATTAATATTAACCGTATTAATTATCTTTTACATTAATTACCAGTCACATTAAGGTGGGGCCGACCTGTACCCTTTACATTACAATTAGGGTTACAGGCAGGTCTGACTCTTGAACAATATAGCAAGAGATCTGATACACCCACTAGTGCTCATCCACTAGGGGCACATCCATAGGGATTTCCATATCTCTGGCTCACTGCATTACGTAGAAGAACCAAATCTTCACACGTTCACCTGTGCTCGTCCACATGCACGTCCACTCTATAGATCTTCTTTCCCACTGCCTCACATAGGAGAATCAACTGGAGTTTCTCATCAACTCTGTTGCTCAAAGGAGGCTAATACACCATCTTCATTTCTGTTCACATGACGATTCACCCAACACTTTGGTATTTCACATGTTCACCTTGTGCTCAACCAAAGGCATGTCTAACTCAATAGATGGCCTTTCCCACTGGATAATCATCTGGAGTTCTTCTCAACTCTTTGAATGGAGGAGGTCATCTCTATGTTCCAACTCTGTCTCAGGTAGGAACCACAAAACCTTCTTAGGGACTTTATCTCAGGTTTGTAAGTTGGAGAAAGACTCACATAGCTGCAATGATCAACATCTCACAGGTTTGTAAGCTGCAGAATGTCTCACATAGCTGCTATCATCAACAGTGAAAGAGTGTTATGTTCAAGAGTAACTAGCTGCCAAACATTAATACAGATTTTATACAAGTTCCCTTTCCCAATTTCCCCCACCATGTCTGGCGAATACCTCTTTATTTTTACACAAGCTTGAGGAGGATAACACATGCTTGTACTATAAGCTTATCCTTTGGATGAGTCCTTCAGAGTATTTTTAATGAACCCTAGGAAGGAGTGGTTTGGTCCCATATGGGTCTTTCAATGTAAGTTTTACGAGTCTAGAGAAAGTGAAATCGGTGGTTTTTCATGTTTAGAGAGTTTGAAAAATACTTAAAGAAAATTCCAGGATTAACGTTTTTGTAAATTTAGTCTCCCAAGCCCGAAAAAGTATAAAAATAATACCTAGGAGAACTATTCTATTCATGATCGACTAGAGTATTCCTTTTTCGTAATTAATCGTACTCAACCTGAAAAAGGGGTAAACTAAAACTAAATAGATTCTTTCTCAAATCCTTTAACACACATGAAAGGAAGCAAGTTCGCTCAACGATCTTTTCATGTTTAGGGAGCATGAAAAGAGTTTAAAGGAGACTCCAAAGAGTTCCTTTTTCGTATAGCTTTTACGAGTCTGAAAAAGAGATAAAAGTGTACTCGGTAACCTATTCTCATGTATTAATGAGCATGAGAAAGAAAAAAGACTAAGCTCGTTCTAGAAAACACTACTATGTTATGATTAAAATCGACCCCCAAGCGAGGATCACTCCTAGTAGTGTGTCTCTCTATAGGTATTTTCCCCCCAACCTGTGTTGTAGAAGCTAGTGGCTTTGCTCCAACATGATGTCCAGAGGTTGGAGATCTACTAGCTCGTTAAAAAATGAAACAGAACCCCCTCCCTCTGAATTGAATCTTCTTCTAGATAGAATACTTGAACCTTCTTTTCCTCCTCCTAGTGAAAATATTCCTATTAGTATCCAGACGCCTAAACAAGGAAATAAGAAGCATCGATGGAGGAAACAACACTTGGGGGTTATATGATCTCCAGTCTCTAGACATCATGCTAGAGAAAATCCACCAGCTTCTACCACACAAGCTGGGGGAAAAATACCTCTAGAGAGACACGCTACTAGGAGTGATACTCGCTTGGGGGTCATTCCCATTGTAACATAATAGTCTTTTCTAGAACAAGCTTAGTCTTTGTTCTTTCTTATGCTCATTAATACATGAGAATAGGTCATTGAGTATACTTTTATCTCTTTTTCAGACTGGTAAAAGATATACAAAAAATGAACTCTTTGGAGTCTCCTTTAAGCTCTTTTCAGACTCCCTAAACATGAAAAAATTGTTGAGTGAACTTGCTTCCTCTCATGCTCATTAAAGGATTTGAAAGGGCATCTATTCAGTATTGGTTTAACCCTTTTTTAGATCGAGTATGATTAATTATGAAAAATGAATACTCTAGTCGATCATGGCTAGAAGATTTCTCCTAGGTATTATTTTATAATTTTTTGGGCTTTGGAGACTAAATTTACGAAAACATTAACCCTGGAGTTTTCTTTAAGTATTTTTCAAACTCTCTAAACATGAAAAACCACCGAGTTTACTTTCTCTGGACTCGTAAAATTTACATTGAAAGACCCATATGGGACTGAACCACTCCTTCCTAGGGTTTGTTAAAAATACTTTGAAGGACACATCTGAAGGATGAGCTTACAGTACAAACATATGTTATCCTCCTCAAGCTTGTGTAAAAATAAAGAGGTACTCACTAGAAATGGTGGGGGAAAATTGGGAAAGAGAAATTGTATAAAATATGTATTAATATTTGGCAGCTAGTCCCTCTTGAACATGACACCCTTTCACCCCTTCCAAGGTTGGAAAATATATTTGTCTCTTGTTGATCATATTCCTCCATGAGTCTACACTTTGGTTTGTGATCCTCTCCGAGTCAATGATGCCAAGACAATTTTCGTGTCATCCATATGTTCAAGAGAAGTCCAGTTGAAAAGAAACCTTTTACAGTGTGAGGCCATCTCTGAGTCAGTCATACAACAATCCGTGCTCTATCTACTTCAAATATTTGTACTTGTTTCATGTCGTTGATGGGGGATGCATCAAAGACCTCCCACGATGGACCACTTCCTATCAACTTCAACACATTATTTAGGAAGATGGTTTAGAAAAACTATAGTACCTTGGAACTTGCATGTCTCAATGACAAGTTTCCTCGCCTTCGACGATAGGCTTTCATGAATGAACTTCAATCAAATGATTCTATGGGTGTTCAACTTCAACTCATTTATTCACATTTAGTAGAATGTACTTATGTACCTTAAGGGCCATTGTCATTATTGATGGTTCCTTTTTCATTTGTTAATAGTATCCATCATTGACTGGTAATCAAATGGTTTCTACCATGTTTGACATCAACACCTTTAATCACATGGTCATATTTGTACTATGGCACAATGGACATGAAGACTCTGGGTCTTGTCAAATGGATCCAAGTTGCGATGGAGTATTTTGAGTATGTACTGTAGCATAGACCCATAGTGTATGTTTCTTGGCTATGTTAAAAAAATCGAGTCTTTATAACATAGATCCACAATTTTCGGTGGCTATGTTTAGATTTGAAACGTTTTGGTGCGGATCCATGGTGTAATTTGGTGGACATGACCTATCATACATGGCATGGATATTTTCATGCAAACATTTATGCTTTGATTCATTTATATTTTGAGTATGGGAATGCCTACCTCAGATATGATACTGTAATTCCTTGTTTATTGTTGACAGGTCTCCAACTGATGAGTTCTTTTTTTCAATACCCACATGGAAAATTATTTCATCTATCACCCCTTCTAGATTCATACTTTGGGGGGCATTATGTTACAAAATATTTTGTTGCAACTGCTGATGTTCACTTATCCTCTATCATCTAGGGCATACAAGCTATGATTTTTGAAAAATAACCTTTCTTTGAGAGAAGGAAAAAATGCAAAAGGGGTCATTCATGGAAAAAGGATCATTAAATCATTTTTTGTGAAAGTGCCGCATGTTTCACCACTACAGGGTGTGATAGTGTTACATGTTGCTAGTTCACAAGGTGCGACACTATCTTAAAAATGATAAAATGAAGAAATTCGTGAAGTTTATAGAAGAGAAGCTTTGAATATGAGGTGTCTTCTGATTGGTTTGGATCTCACCCATACTCTTGATTTGGGGAGATCATAACCTCTCATCCTAACCTCCTTTTCAATATATAAAAATGAGTCTTTTCTCATGAGAAAGGGGTTAATAGCTAATAATAATAGTTAATGGAGAATAATGATTGATAGCTTTGCTTCTGGTTTGTCATTAGAAGATTGCTAGTAATTCTTTGGTTTTGAGAAATTCAATCTTATCTAAAAGAAGTTCGTTGATGGTGATGTATTTCATGGATGCATTGTGGGTATTGGAACATTGAGCTTGTTGGAAGGAGATTCACAACATCAAGGAAAATTTGGTTGTAATCTCTTTTCATTATCATTAATACAATAATATAGTTTATTTCCCACAAAGGTTGTTTATGTTTGACTATCTTTGTTGTATTTCTCCTTGATCAGATCATTTGCATAGGTTTCATCAAAATATATTATTGTTTCTTTCACTCTTGTTGGCTTATGTCTTCTTATAGGTTATCATTCACAAGTCTCAGGATGGAGTTGGAAACTGCGACTAGTGAGGACAAACATCGATTAAAAGGTGTGAGTTCTTGCTAGTTAGTATTTTTGATTACACAAACCTAGGGAAAGTTATATATTCTGTCATGTTTTGTTCTAGTATTGGTTTATGAGTCTAGGGAGATCAGTCTGTTTCCACATAGACCGATTTGTCCGATAAAAAAAATGACAACTTTATTTTCAGACAAATTCATTTATGCGGACACAAACCAATCTCCCTAGTTTGGGAACCCAAAACCAGAACAAAATAACACATAACATGTTTCTTTCCTTATATTCATACAATCGAAGTATTAAGAAGTAAATACTAGACTCTTACATTTTGGTTGAAGGTCATCCTTGGTAATTGTAGCTCCCAACATGATCCTAAGCTAACCAGCGAAAACAACAACAATATTTCAACAAATCTATACAAATGACCAAGGAGAAATGTAATAAAGATAATTAACAATCTTTATAGGAAAGAGAATATGTTACTATATTGATAAATAATGGAAGAGTTACAACCAATGCCTTGGTGTTGTGAAGCTCCTTCCAACAAGTTCATTGCTCCAATACCCACAATGCATCCATGAGATCCATCACCATCAACTGACTACTTTGACACAAGAATCTCTCAAGGCCAAAGAAAAATCTTCTAATCTCAAATCAGAAGCTAAAGCTATCAACCATTACTCACTACTAGTTATTACCCATTAGCTATTAGCCTTTTCTTATGAGATAAATTCCCTTTTATAGATTGAAAAAAAGGTTAGGATGAGAGATTAGGATCTCCCCAAATCAGGAGTACAGGTGAGATTCAAACCGATTGGAGGAAACCTCATATCCAAAGCTTCTATTCTAGAAACTTTTCGAATTTCTTCATTTTCCTTCCTTTCAAACAACATCGCACTCTTTGAAATAGAAACATGTGACACTGTCACAGGCTGCAATGGTGAAACATGCGACACTTGAGAGTGTCTCACCCTACAGTGGTGCAACATGTGACACTTGAGAGTGTCTCACCTTGTAGTGGTGCAACATGCGACACTTTCCTAATTTTTTTTTAATACATTCTGGCTTCTTTCAGGGAAATGCCTTTCTCCCATATTCTTTATGGATTAAGGAAATAATACTTTGAATGACAAAGGGTAGGTGCACTTCATCAATGGTCATAGACATGATGAAAATAATGTGTAACAGAGAGCTTCACAGAGTCAGACTCAGACGTGCATGTGGAACTTGGTATGGTCACCAAGCATGTAGTGAAGGGATATGGGATAGTGACACTCCAGTTGAAGTCAGAAGGAACATTGACAGTTATGGACGTGCTATGGGTTCCAAAACCCATGAGTGTTCTCTCAGTTTCAACGATTGAGAAGAAGGGATTTGACATACTATTCCAAGATGGACATACGCTGATCAATCCTAGAGGTTCTAGCTCAAACATAACAACTGTTCTTGGAGTTAGATAGAGAAACTTGTATAGGATAAAGGGCCATCCTATGCAAGCAATGAAAAACAATAGAGTGACAGACAACAAGGAGAATCTATCTTTGAAGGTTGAGCAACTTATATGGAGTTAGCCTTCAGGTTAAGGTGGGAAGGAGCAACCTTCCAATTTTGTCAAGAAGGATTCATGGTACAATATGACCATGAAAGATGATCAGGAACAATATACTTCTAAGATCATGATGAGAGGGAAGTATTCAATGATGGGTTTGAGAAAGATGACAGGGATATATTTTGTTTCATATGGAGCACCCAATCGGGTGGATTGGAGAGCAACCATGGTAGTAGCTTTGATAGCGAAGACAGAGCCACCTCTAGGTGGTAGAAGTACCTTCCTCGCTAAGAGGGAGTGTTGATGTTTATTTGAATTATACATGTACTTCCACATGGGCTTGTGTCTACACATGGGAGGTGTCCTAAATGCCTCTTAGAACCTTAGGAAATTCACTTTATTAAGCAATTAATAAAGTGAATGTACTTTTGTAATAAAATGAGTTTAATTTAATTAAATGCCTAAGTATTTGTCATTAGTAATTAAATTAAGTCTTATCTATTAGATCTAAAGTGAAGGTGATATTAGATCTCAACCATTGATCACTTTAAGAGATATAGGGTTTTGGAATTAGGGTAAACTTAAGGTTATAAAAGGAAGCCTATGTGAGAGGATGAGACACAACAAATACACATAGAGTGAGAGAGTGAGCTCTCATTGATTGGGTGGAGAAGGACATTCATCCAAGTGTGGAGGGTAGGGCCGATGATAAGAGCAAAGGGGCTGCAAGGGAGATAACAACCAACCAACAAGATCAAAGGATTGATATTGAGGCTGATAGGGATTGACTATCTACTTTTTTGTATTCCTTAGGTGGGACATTTTTCCAAGAAGGGAGCCTAGATTAATTATAATAAATCTCACATAACTGGTTTTCCCTTTGGGGTTTTTCTAGGGGTTATTTACCCATAAATCTATTGTGAAAAGTGTTTGGTTTCAATTTTATGCTTCTTTCAATTTATTTGGTTAAAATCTAGCTGTGCATTTGATAAATAAAATGATTTTATTTGGATCTAAGTGTTGGGTCTAGTTTCAAGAAAACTAACAACTACTGTCAGGCTGCTATATTAAATATTTTAATGACCTGAAAACACTGAATTGTCAAACCAGGGTAAGTAAACTTAGAGCTGCTACACTGTATGTGCGGGTAAGATTCTAATCCCTATCTAAAGACTATTCTTAGAAGAAAACACAGACTCACTCTTAGAAACTGAATCCTAATGACTATCTTAAAACTTATCATCTCCTATTTAATTCATCAACAGAAAACAGTCYTATGCTTAAGTGCAGGTGCTTCTATTTCTACTCTAATGTGATTCCACAAGACTATCTACCACTATMTTTGATCATCTATCATCACTGTTTCTATCTAAGCCATAACARAAAGATTATTTCCTRAAATTCTTTTAATCTAAACATMRAAAATAAATCTAAATCTATCCACAGGAAAATAAAGAAATATCCTACTTACCCTACTGGTACTGGAAGMTTCCTCTAATTCAATTGCAACCTAACTATCCTAACAAAGCAAAGTAACCTAACTATCCTCTTTAATCTACGTTCAGATGGAAAACTGGAAACAAAGAAAATCTAGTTTACGCTTTAAATTCTACAGGAATCAACCATGCTTTATACACTCATCAATGTAGAAGATATTAATATGCTGGAAATGATACAGTTGAAGAATATTTAAGCAAGAATATGAACAAGTTAATTCCCAAACTCTAAGCTAACATGCATGCAAATCCTAAGATACTAAAATAAACTAAATCTAATACAGAGAAAAGCAGCGACTTGAACCTGTTGGCGGGCCCAACCAAGAGGTGCAATCGCTGAAAGGAAAAACCATAACTACTTAGATCATTCTACACAAACACTGTTCATGCTTCACGCTCCATTTACTCAGAAAAATAACTCAAGTCGTATAACAGAAAAGTAACATAACGCAAAGGCAGATTGTATTAGCAGAAATGTGTATCATAACATAACATAACCAACGTTTCTTAGGAGTGATCCTCTGGTTATATAGATCCTCCTCAAAAATAGTTTAAAGCAGAAATACATTAATTCAAACGGATCCTAGATCCGAAAATAACTCGAAATCAGTTAAAAAAAATGGTCTTCACATCTTCGTGACACGTAATGTCACAAAGTGTGAGTCATGAAGTATTAACAACTCAGTTCTATAATTTCGCCTTGAATCAACATATGAGTGATGAATCAATCTTCATGTAAATCGCACTGTCTACCACTCTGGCCATATCGCGCGGATCTTTAGCAGCTTCATTGGTATCTCCATGGGGTGCGAGCTAGTACCTGGTACTGGCAAATCTTGTTTCAAAATAGAAATAGTACCTAACTCAAGCCACATTAGTTTCAATATTAATTTAAAGTATCAAAATACATAAAAATAACTCGAAACGTAAGAATACCTTGAGTAGCCCCATTTAGTGGTAAAGAGATGTCAACTGTGTCATAATCAAGGCCAGAAGGGGTGGTACTGGGTATGGAAATGGAGGTCTTTGTGATATAATATAGGCAAAAACATAGTCAAAACTGGAGATGAACATGCTCCCAAACTGAAGTCTTTGCCTGTCCTCAGGCAACAAAAAAAGTCAAAGACTGATAGCAATCAGAGCGTTGCAGCAGCTACAACCAACATTTGTAACCTCTCATGTTTATTCATATTTCCGATTTCTTTCTTGAGGACTCGATTGATTATGATATGCTTTCTAGCAGTCTTTTGTAGTTTCCTGTTCCTTTGGAAAAGACCCTTATTCTTCTGTTTTAATATTTCAATTTTGGACAAGAGATGAGTTACCCTGAATTTCATGAGTTCATTCTCTCTTTTGATATGTCTATCCAATACAATGTACTCATGTAGCTTCTCTTTCAACCTGTTATTCCTGCTTTCTAATCTGGCTACCATTGGTCTCAAGGATTTACTGGACGAAATTTCACAGTAGGTTTCAAATGTGTTATCTTGTCCTGGTTGTGGTTGAGGACTGGATGCGTGAGTGAACTCGTCTGGACTTTGAGCAGGGGTGTCAACTGGGTCGGAATTATGATCTGGACTGATTTCAGGAGTGAATTCATATGGACTTCGTTCATAGGTGTCAACTGGATCGGAATTGTCAACTAGGCTAGGTTCAGGAGTGAACTCCCTTTGTATCCGAGCAGGGGTATCTGTTGGTACTCGAATTGGCTCATTCTGCTCAATTCCTTTGGGCGCAGTAGCCTGCCTATCCACTTTACGGGCTTTTTGAATTAATTGGGACAGAGTCCAAGTCATTTCAGAGGGCTCTGGAGCCTCCTCATGATCATCTACACTTTTTAACCTCTCCTGTGGTGGGTAACTGGGCACAGAGTTATCCATATCTGACAATATGATTTTACATTTTCGTTTTGGATTTCTCCTAGGTTTGTCAGTCAACTCTGCCAGTTCTTCCACGTCAATAATGTTCACAGCAGCTAGGGAAGAATTCGGGATTTCAACATTTGCCTCTGTAGGAGTAGTGTTCTTTACAGTTTCATAATTGGTTTCCACTCCATCAGACCCATGGGCATCAAATGAATGTTCTGAATCAGGGTTTCCAGCACTGGCTTCAATTGTGCTATCTGGGATGTCCTTAGGGTCATCACATATTTTGGTCGGGGTTTTAACCCTCTTTTTCCTAGAGTTCAGATTCTTCTGTGAGGGAGCAGGCTTAACACTCCTATCTTTAGGCTTGTTAGAGGCTAGGGTTTTTATAGTGAACATATCCCAAGTTTCTTGTTTCTTGGACAATGCAGACTTAATCAATATCTTAACAAGACCAAAATGAAATAGACTTCCTCGAAAATCTTTGGCCTTTCGGACCTGTTCTGCCATTTTCTTTAAGCTTTTCAACAGAAAGAAGGGTATGTTCAACAGATGATTACCTTTAAAATGTAACAGGAGTCGGGCATGGCAGGGAAATATGATTGTATAACATCCTTCACACGTGAGGTAACGTTGGAGGATGGATAATAACTGAGCCCACTGTGGTTCTAGCCATGACCACGATGTCCCCTCTAACCACTGTGTTTCCCGGTACTGTGGTTTCAAAAGCTGCGTGCAGAGTTTCTTGTCAACAGGCTGAACCTTTGTCCATCTCTGACCAGTGGTGGGCAGTTGAATTGATTCTGAAATAAATTGTTCTGTGACTTTGAACTCGAGCTCGCCCACTTTAGCAAACCCACCCTGAAAATGCAGAGCAAACTGAAGCGTAATTGCATCATTATATCCATCGAATTTCTTAAGAAACGACTCCCATCCTGCTTTCCGAAAAATGTCTCTGGTTTCCTCATACTCCGGAAGGGCCTCTAAGTCTGCATATGTCTCCGGTTCATAGCGATTTTCCACCATGGTTCCACTTGATATCACAGGGAAGGTCTATAGGTGAGCAGCAAAATTTAGATGAGGGCGACGAAGGAAGAGAATGTGATGAAGGAAGTAGTCGGGAGAAAAATCATAGGAGAACATTTGAATTGTCGTGGGGATTGATAGGGTGTCGGAAAATGATGATAGTGGTACATGAGTGCAGAGTGTTATGATATACGAGTCATGTTAAACTCAGCTCCGGTAATGTTTTGCATTTTCATGATATGAAATGTTGAGGTGGGTTGGTTTTTTTAGGTACAGGTCATGGGTATGATGAAACATTATGGAGTAAACAAGGCATCCTTAGTTCAAACTATTAATATGTAAATTAATACAGTAAATCAACATGAACTAAG
>ML783973.1:293054-315923 GCA_009831015.1 Picea engelmannii
TTCACTTATTAGAATACTCTGATCCTATAGATAATATAACTCAATGTATTCTCTGAAACTCCTCTAATTTTCACTCCTTGAATCCTCCCCAAAAAGAAGTTATAGAGAGAATGGCAGACCTTATTCAATTCTGGTTTATTCAGAAGAGAGAACTTGTACATAATGCCCCGTGCTGAATATTTAACATAAGATTATGAAATTTGCACACAGGAAACTACAACCTGTACTATTTCCAATGAAATTGGTCTCACTTAATTTGGATTCTCTATGAATAATTTATGACTTTTTTACCCGAAACACATGTTTATGAATAGCTTCAGGACTAGTCAAAAACCCTATCTTCCACATAGTGTATCTCCAAACGTATAGTGAATAAAGCGCTGAAATTTTTACCACAGGTACCTAGATATGTCTTCTCAATACCATATCAATTTCACCATCTGAATATTTATAGAAAAAAGTTATAGCGAAAATGGTAAGATGACATGTAAATAACATACCTTAGAACACATCACCAAAATACTTCATCCTCCCTTGAAATACAACCTTCTTTACTTCAGATTTCCTCTGAAATTTGACTTGTGTGTGTTTAAAATGAATGTATAATGATATGTATTTATACCCTTTATGTCACTTCCTTTTAACATTAGGCCGAACTGTGAATTTCTTATTTTGTAATTCTTTCTTTAATTATCTTCAGGGATGACCTGTACTTCCTTCTTCAATTCACTTTGTCATCTTCAAAAATTAATTTCTCCTCAACCATGAGGATCCACATGACGTGCCACCTACCACAGGAAACAAAATGATGTATACTATCCATCCATGGGTGTTGTGTCTACATGTGCATTGTCCTTCATGTCCAAATACCTTCATCAATATTGCGGTCCAAAACCAATGATTAAGGTTGACATCAATGACAAAAACCAATCTTCCAACAGTGGAAACTGAGAAGTTTCAATGAGGAAAATATGAAGCTTGATAAAAAATCCAATCTACACCTGCATAAATTGAATACACCACCTTCCAAACATACTTGGATTGTGTGGAACTACAAATCCTATTTATGGCGATCAGGATTGGGTGGTTAAGCAGTTATAACTGCTGACTGATTGGTACTTCGAGGAGTGAAAGGCCAACTAAGAACTCAACTAGAAGGATGCAATGGATTTTCCCCTTTGATTCAGGAGCCTGAAACAACATGTTTATTATGATAGAAGTCATCTGTGATCCCGAGAACATGGAGGAAGAAGAAGGGAAAGGGGGAAAAATAACACAATTGGGAGTAGAGGGGTGAACGAGAAACAAGAGAGAATAGGAAGACACGTGAGAGGGAGGAGAAAAATCAATAGTCTATGAAGAAATAAGGATCCAATATGCAAATGCATGAAGATTGGACTCACAAAAGGTATATTGTGAAGGAAAGTGAGTAGTAGACTCACAAACAGATGGTGCAGTGAGTTGAGGAGTTCATGCGCACGAATCCAAACAACAAAGAAGATTCACAAAGTTTTCCTAAGGAAAAAATGAAGCTTGTGCAAGAATTTGATGGTCACCCTATTGTAGAGAAGACCCATATCCATACTAGAGTAATAGAGGACCACTACTTAGTGCTTACTAGAAATAAACTAACATTGATAAGGGGACATAACTGAGGGAATGCGTAATAGAGAAGGGGCTCCCTTGTGCAAAATAAATCTAGTTGGGAAGGTACTTGATAAAATCATGGAGGTCCTGAGCTGATTGGGAAGAGGGAAATGTATACCATTTCTAGTGGAGAGAAGGAGAACAACCTTCCAGAACCATTTCTTGATTTGGAAGTAAAAAAAGTGAGTACCCTAGTGGTATCATGGCATAACATGGGGGTGGCATGCTGTAGAAAATAATAGTGCAACATAGCATAAGGTTTGGTGGAAAGGCATTTTCACTCTGTTAGTTGGCCAGTTAGAATCATTACTAAACAAATACATGTATTTTCTTGTTATTCCCATTGTATACTTATTGATGGTGATAAACTATCGTCGATTTATGTTAACTATTTGTTTAAATGAAAGAATATTGAATTCCTGAGTAAAATGGATTAAATAGAACTATATTTGATTATCAAACTTTATTAAATTTGAATAAGTGAATGAGGAAGGTCATTACAGAATTATGTTCCTATAAATGGCCCAACCCTTGAATGGAAAGCTTGCAAGATACAAAATATTCATTGGGTATCTGGACAAAGTATCCTTGGTTATTGGGGAAGAGGTTGGGTGACCTAAGGAAAGTGAGTAAACCCTTGTAGGAAAGAGTGCAAAACTATTCAGTTATAGAATGTATTTTAACCCTATGATTTTCCCCTATTCTCGATTGGAAATATTGTAGGATGCAAGATCTTCATTTAGGCTTGTTGGAGTAGAATATTCCTGCTCGGTTGCTGAGTGGTTAGAAAACTTGAGGGAGTCAGGTAGATCATTGGTAATATAAGCCTAAAAATACCATATGATTGTTAAGTCTTTGAACAAGCATTTAACTTTGAAGAGAAACCCTTATTACACTCGGAAGAATGACAACCATTGATGTGGTAGAGGGAGGAGATCCTGAACATTGGTTGGAGATATGGGCGTCAAGATAGATCCTATTGAAAGAGCTAAGGTGAGAGGTAAAAGTGAGTTTCAGATGGGAAGGTTCCCGATTAATTGTGGGTCATTGATCTATCGAAATTCATTCTGATGAGATATGGACTGTAGATGCCAAGTACATTACCAATAATTCTATCAAAATGTATATGGTCGGAGGCCTGAAAGATGGTTTGGGAGAGGGTTCTAATGGAGGAAACCCGATAGAGAGATTCTGAGTGCAAGAAGACCATATATATATTTGAGAAGGTGCTAACGGGTTTACAACCATTGGATCTAGAATGAACCATTTCGAGGAAGAAGACCTAGATGTTTGTTAACTTTCGTGGAATTGTAATACCCCAAGTGAATCCTTACCATTGAATTGGATGAACTGATGACCACCAGATCCATCAGAATAGTTCCATCGGAGAGAGATGACTGGGAAGCTTCGTGCACACTCAGAATGGGAACATTTCAATGGTGGAGGACCTCTAGTGGATAATAGTCATTGATCCATGGGATGCGTGTCTGTTATAACCTCATCCGTAGATTCATTGAGGGTCCCACCTGTTCATGTGATGAATGGGTGATAGAGGAGTGTTAAGAACAAAATATCAAAATAGCTTTAAAAAACCTCAAAATAAGTACTCAATGCCTTGAAAAAGAGAGAATTTCAGATAATAATCCTCTTCGAGGGGGAAACCTCCTTATACCCAAATAAATTTACAAATACAAGATGATTCCAAATGAAAAGGTCTCCTTGGTATATATAGGAGACTAGGAGTTACAATTACAATTAATGGACCCAAGCTGACATAAATAAAATAACATTACTATTGTAATATGCCCCAATTAAGGGGAAATGTGCCACTATTTAGGGCTTAACATGCCCCTCCCCTTCAGACAAGTGTTGTTTGCAATGCTTGAGTAATTATGGATGTTTTTGTATAAAATAATCATCTTCGTAAGTGGAATCTTCAGCAGGTAGTTTCTTCCACTTAATGAGATACTATGAAATGGATCTATTTCTCAATTGGCGAATTCTTGTGTCAGTGATAGCTTCAGGCTCCAATATGATTTTTCCTTCCTCTTCAAGTTTGGAAATATTGTTTGAACTGGGATATTGTCACCTATAACCTTATTTAAGCATGAAACATGAAAAACTAGGTGTACTTGTGAAGATACATGCAACTCCAATTTGTGTGCCATAGTACCAATCTTTTGCAACACCTTATAAGGGCCATAGTACTTTGGTGATAATTTATTATCCTTCTTAGCTTTCTTGAGGGACATATGTTTGTATGGTTGTAGTCTTAAAAATACCCAATCCCCTACTTCAAAACTTATTTCACTATGATGTTGATATGCTTGTTGTTTCATTTGATTCTTTGCCATGCTCAGGTTATCCTTTAAGAGTTGGAGAACTTGTTGTTGATGCTCGATGTGATCTTCCACTGCTTGAACCTTATATTTTTATTTTAGAGAAGATGTGATGGAAGGAGGGTGGTATCCATAAAGTTCCATAAATGGTGTCATTTTTGTTGTAGTATCAAAGGAAGTGTTATGCCACCATTCTGCCAAGGGTAACCATTTGAACCATTGTGTTTGTTTATCATAAACAAAGCAACGAAGGTAGCCTTCCAGACATTTGTTCACTATCTTGGTTTGTTCATCAGATTGAGGATGATAGGATGAGATATGAGCCAATTGAGTACCCAAACAAGAAAACAATTCTGTCCAAAAATGTCCAGTGAAGATGGGATCTCTGCCACTTACAATAATATTTGGTCTTCCATGTAGCTTTTGAACTGTCTCCATGAATGATAGAAAAATGATAAGGCTTGTATCTTGAAATATTTTGCAAGTTTTTAAATATGTGTGTTTAGGAAAAAGAATCAATTTCCAAACACATAAATTAGAGAACCTTTCACATACAAGATGCTATAACAACCAACAAATAATAGTGAACAGTAAAAACATAACACAACAAATGATAAAGGAGTTCACCCCTCTCTTGGGCTACATCTCCTGGTCTAGCTTCCAATGGATCTTTTATATTATTTTCTCAAAGTGATAAAATCAATTCTTGACAGTGCTCAAAATTACAAATAGATGGATCCAATGGCTCCAGAACATCCAAAAACCCCTAGATGGGTTTTTTCGGCACTTGGTTTGGCCAAAAAATAAAGAAGATATACCTCTTGGAAGTTTTCCCCTTCAAGCTTGCTATCTCAGGTTTGCCAAAATGCACCCCTGTGTGAGTAACCCAGCTCCTGGGTGTTTCCCGTGCCTAAACCCAGCACTCACGCTAATTCCACAAAACATTCCAGAATGTAGCACCATTAGGGAACCTAGCCCCCAAACCACGGAGGTGTTGGACACGTGGGTTCCCATGTGTCCACATTCCGTGCCTAAGCTGGGCGTCCGTTGCAACTAACACATGTGAAAAATGGCACGTGATGTAATGGGAGGGCTATGTTTGCAGGCTCCTTGAGATCATGAAAAGTGACGGTTTGTGACTGCTTGATAGAAATCCCACACAATAATTAGCATTGGGTCTCATGGTAAGTGTCATATGAACGGGGTTGGGGCTAATGCCCAACCCAAGTCCGCACCCAAAAATTACCATAATGTAAGTTTAAATAAATATAAACACATATATAAGTAAGAATCACCGTGTGGGCCGAGTGGTAGCCTCACCTTTTCCAAGACATTACCCCTTTCCCGGAGGTCATGGGGTCGAGTCCTGTGGACTCCCCAAAATTTTACCACTGTCAACTAAAAAGGGGTGCCATGTGGTATCCCACGACTGGGCCACGTGGCACCATTTCATTAGCTCAAAAGAGGACACGTGTCGGTTGCACATTGGGCCATTTGTATGACACCTCCGATACCCAGTCACCTGCTAGCTCATCATACGGTCATGCCACACAAGCTGTACAGTCCCTGCCACGTCAGCTGTATGGCCCTGCCACGTCAACTGTACGAACTGCACAATCATCAAATTTTTCCCTCTTTGGCAAAATGGAAAGAACGCGATATCTCAGTCATACAATGTCCATTTGAACACGTTCGAGTTGCGTTAGGTTTGTGAGGTCGAGGTCTATGCCCCTATTCATTTTGAAGCAATTCTGAGAACTTTGAATTTTGAGCAAAATTTGATCCCCTGGATCACTCCTCCCCATTGGAAAGCTTTTGGACCTCCAAAAGACTACTTTCAGTCGATTTGAAGATGAGGGTACAATTCCCTCACCTTTACAATCTCCATCCACTTGGCCTTTCTTGGATTTGTGTCTTTAATACCAACTCGAAGATATTCCACATTTCCTCGTTTTGAAGTTCTCATCCTCCTATCAAGGATTGTGTCTTCATGTAGTTCTGTAAGATATTCTGGTGAGAAATCATCTATAGAAGGAATCTGAACATACTCTCCTTGATCATCAATCAAAGGAGGCTCATACAACTTCAAATTCTCAACATCGACAACTGCATACATTTTCATATAAGGAGGCAAATCCAAACGGAAAGCATTGTTACCAATCTTTTCAAGAACCTTGAAGGTCCATATCTATTTGGTTTCAATTTTTTACCTTCTCCTTTAAGCCTCTCTTTTCTAATGTACAACCAAACTTCATCCCCAAATTGGAAACTATGATCAACACGATGCTTGTCATGTCTTGTCTTATACTTGGCTTGGCTCTTTTCCAACTGTTCTTGCACCATTTGATGTACCAAATGAATTTGTTCAATGAAATTTTCTGCCCTATTAATGTCATATTGACCATCAATAGAAATGTCTTTCCCAAAGATACAATCTAAAGGAGATTTGGGAAAATAGCCAAAACATGCTTCAAATGGTGAGGTTTGAGTTGAAGAGTGCTTAGCCCGATTGTAAGCATGTTGAATGTAGTGTAAATGACCATCCCAAAACTTAGGATGCTTGCTGCAATAACCACGAAGAAGATGTACCACTGTTCTATTAACCACTTCTATTTGACCATCTGTTTGTGGATGAAAAGTTGTGCTCTTTTTTAGTTTGGTGTCCATGAGTGCCCATAAACTTGACCAAAAGTTCCCAATAAATCAAGAATCACGATCATAAATAATGGATTTAGGCAACCCAAAATGTACCCAAACATGCTAAAAGAACATTTGTGCCGTTTGTTCAGCTGTAACCTGCTTCTTACAAGGCATCAAAATACACATTTTTCTAAAATGGTCAATCACAACATAAAGATAATCATGATTTTTTTTTGACATAGGTAGACCTCCTACAAAGTCCATGGAAATGATTTCCCAAGGACAACAAGAAACTAGAAGTGGAGTATACAAACCCAACTTTCTATTTCTAGGCTTGCTTGTAGCACATAACGAACATCCTCTTACATATCTTGAAACACTTTCATTCATTCTAGGCCAATAGCAATACCTTTGCAAATTAGCCACTGTCTTGCCTACACCAAAGTGACCAACAATAAGAGAAGAATGAGATTCCCTTATAATGTTGATTCTTTCACCCTGTGGAATACATAGCTTGCCAAGATGATACAAAATATTATCATGCACATGGTAATCCAATTCCTTAACATGGTTAGAATGATACAAAGTTGCATATACTTATTTAAAATCAACATCTAAAGCATATTGTTCAACATAGCTCTCATGCATGATAGAATTATTCTTAAGAATAACTGAAGCACTAATAATAGGCCTAGAAAGCATATAAGAAACTTTGTTATGAAGGCCTTTCTTATACCTTATAACCAAGTGGAAATGTTGTAGAAAACCCATCCATCTGAAGTGCCTTGCTTCTTGTAGCTTTGTCTGGGATTGTAAGTATTGCAATGGTTGATGGTCTGTGTGAATGACAGTTTCTTTTCCCAACAAATAATGTTTCCATTTTTTTACACTTTGAACCAATGCATACAACTCCTTATGATAAGTAGGATAGTTAATCACAACACCATTAAAAGTTTTAGAATGAAAACAAATGGGCTTACCATGTTGTAACAAGACTTCTCCCATTGCATAATTGCTTGCATCAATTTGGATTTCAAAAGGTTGTCTCAAATTTAGAAGTGCAAGAACTGGGGCTGAACTGATTTTCTCCTTCAAAGTATCAAAATCCTTTTGTTTCTTGCCTCCCCATTGGAAAACTTGCTTGATGCTTGTCACTCCGTGTAATGGAGCACAATTGAAGAGAAGTTAGCGATAAACTTTCTCCAATATTGGGCTGCTCCCAAAAAACTTCTTACCTCTGTCACGTTGTTGGGTTTGGGCCACTCCAATATGACTTTGACTTTGGAGGGATCAATTTTTATCTCCCCTCCTCCAACAATATGCCCCAAGTAAACAAGTGAGGTCTTTCCAAACTCACATTTAGACATCTTCAAAAACAATTTTTCTTTCCTCAAAACATCTAGAACATTCTTTACATGCATAACATGTTCTTCACGAGATTTGCTAAAAATCAAAATGTCATCCAAATAGACAATAACACAATCATCTAGAAAAGTCCTTAAGACATCATTCATGACTCTCATGAAAGTAGCAGGAACATTGCAAAGTCCAAATGGCATTACCATCCACTCAAACAAACTTTGTTTTGTTTTAAAAGCTGTCTTCCATGTGTCTCCTTAAACAATCCTAAGCTGATGATGTCCACTTCTCAGATCCAACTTAGTAAAATACTTAGCATATTTCAATTGATCAAGCACATCATCAATTCTAGGAAGAGGATAACGATTCTTTACCATAATCTTGTTCAAGGCCCTAAAATATACACACATGTGCCATGTACCGTCTTTCTTTGGCACTAAAACAATAGGTGATCCACATGGCGATGTGCTTGGCATGATGACCCCTTTGTCCAACAACTCTTGGATTTGTTTTTTAATTTCAACATTCTCCATAACTGACATCCTGTACATACCATTGTTTGGAAGAGGGCAATCTTGATGCAATTGTATTTCATGCTGGATACCCCTTATTGGAGGCAATCCCTTTGGTTCCTGAAACATCTCATCATATTGGTTAACAACCTCATATAATTTAGATTTCAAATTTGCATCAAAACCTTGGAAAACTTCTTTTTCAACATTGCCTTTGGGTTTAATCATCAAGAGGACAAAATTCTTACTAGCATTGACTAATCTCTTCATTTGTCCCGCATTTACAAGTGACAAATTCATCTTCTTTGTATGTGTTCTAACAATGTACTCAAATCCATTTTTAAACAAATGATACTTGTTCTCATGACGATGAAATATGGCTGTCCTATCATATAAGTATGGTCTTCCCAACACAATACCACATATATCCAAAGGAATAACATCAAGCTCTACCTCATCTATAAAGTTTGCAGTGATGGCAAATCTAAGTTTACAACTTCTTGTCACCTGCAATTTAGTATTGTCACATATCCAACCTAGAGGATATGGTTTAGGATGTGGAATAGTTTCCAAATTTAATTTCTTGACAGTGTCTTCAGATATGAGGTTTGCTTGAGATCCAATATAAAAAAGAGTATCTATTTTGGTATGCTTTGAAACAACCCTTATGTGAAAAATCTCTATTCTTTCTTTTTCTTGTTGAGTTTCATTGAGGCTACTACTACTTGAAGAACTAGTACTTGCATTAGAACCCTTACCTTGAAAATCCATGGCTGTAATTTTTGTTTCATCACCCGAATCATAACCTAAATCATGTTGTATGGTTGCAACAGTCTTTGGCTTTCCTTTGTTGTTGAACTGTTTGGGTCTCTTTTCAGGATGAAGTTTCCAACAATTATCTTCATCATGGCCATCCTTTGAACAATGTTTACATGTAAGCTTTTCTCCCTCTTTTTTAACTGAGGAATTCTTTTTTCCATTTCCCTTGAACTTCCTCTTTTTCTTGTCTCCATGACTAAATGGCTTCTTTCTGCCCTCTTGAGTTTCATTCCTCCCTCTTGCTTCCAAATGAGTTGCCTGAACACAAAAATCATCTAGATTTGAAGGGTTAAACATGAGTATTGTATGCCTCAAGTAACTATGTAAAGTTCCAATGTATTTGAGTAAAGTTTCTTGAGAAGAAAATTCTACTCCCAAAACCAAAGCTCTTATCCTAAACTCTTGAGTAAAATTTTGCACATTTTCCCTTTAGCTTGTCTAAAATTTTTCCAATCCATAATAGATTTCTGCATGTATGCTAATGGATAAAATTGTCTTTTAATTGCAACAATGAAATAATTCCAAGAGGACAAAACTTTACTGTGTTTATTCATGTCCTCTTGAGTTTTGGATTCCCACCAAATGAGTTCTGCACTATCCAATCTTAAAGAAGCAAGATGAATCTTAGTTTCATCATCTTGAATCATTTGTATCCTACAATACACTTCAATCTGACGAATCCAGTTATCTAATTTCTCAACATTTACCTCTCCATTGCAAAGTGGAAATTCAAATTTAATATCAAGCTTTAACAAAGGAGTTTGTGGAGGAATTTTACCATGTCCCTTTGGAGAATTTGGAGTTGGTTGGGAAATTGTAGAAGAAGTGGAAGATGGAGATGAGGGAGGTGGAGTATCACCATTCCCTCCATTTCCTTTTGGATTTTTATCACCACTGTCTCCCTTTCCCTTTGAAGGGTTGGATCTTTCACCTTGAAATATTGCATTCCTTTCTTCAAACAAGAATTTCACCATTTCTGTCATACCCATGAAAGCCTTTCTGAAAGCTTCATCTTCAGAAGGAATAATTTCATGACTCTCCTCATGAGCCATACTTGGTGAATGTCTCCTTGAAGCTTGAGGTGATTGTATAGTCCTTCTTCTTGAAAGTTGAGAACTTGGCTCTACAAGTTGACCTTCTCCTCTTATGAGCATAAGAAAAAAAACACTTGCAAATAATCAAGCCTTCAAAAACCTATGCTCTGATACCAACTTGATCTAAAAATGATAAGGCTTGGATCTTGAAATGTTTTGCAAGTTTTTAATGTGTGTTTAGGCAAAATGATCAATTTGCAAACACATAAATTAGAGAACATTTCACATACAAGATTCTATAACAACCAACAAATAACAATGAACAATAAAAACATAACACAACAAATGATAAAGGAGTTCACCCCTCTCTTGGGCTACATCTCTTGGTCCAACTTCCAATGGATCTTTTATATTATTTTCTCAAATTGCTAAAATTAGTGCTTTACAGTGCTCAAAATCCCAAATAGATGGCTGCAATGTCTCAAGAACATCCAAAAACCCTTAGATGGGATTTTTTGGCACTTGGTTTGGCCAAAAAATGAAGAAGATAGATCTCCTGGAAGCTTTCCCCTTCAAGCTTACTGTCTCTGGTTCGCCAAAATGCACCCCTGTGTGAGTAACCCAACTCCTGGGTGTTTCCCGTGCCTAAACCCAGTACTCATGCCAATTCCATGAAACATGCCAGAATGTAGCATCATTAGGGAACCTAGCCCCCAAACCACGGAGGTGTTGGAAGTGTGGGTTCCCATGTGTCCACATCCCGTGCCTAAGCTAGGCGCCCGTTGCAACTAACACATGTGACAAATGGCACGCGATGCAATGGGAGGGCTCTATTTGCAGGCTCCTTGAGGTCGTGAAAAGTGGTGGCATGTGAGTGCTTGATAGAACTCCCACGCAAGAATTAGCATTGGGTCCTATGGTAAGTGTCATATGAACGGGGCTGGGGCCCCAAAACTTACCATAATGTAAGTTTAAATAAATATAACCACATATATAAGTAAGCATCACCATGTGGGCTGAGAGGTAGACTCACCTTTGCCAAGACATTACCCCTTTCTTGGAGGTCGGGGGGTCGAGTCCCGTGAACTCCCCAAAATTTTACCACTACTAACTAAAGGGGCGTTCCACGTGGCAGCCCACGACTGGGCCATGTGGCACCATTTCATTAGCTCAAATGAGGACACATGTCAGCTGCACATTGGGCTATTTGTACGAAACCTTCGATACCCAGTCACCTGCCAGCTCATCGTACGATCATGCCATGTAAGCTGTATGGTCCCCTCCACGTCAGCTGTACGACCCTGCCATGTTAGCTATATGGACTGCACAGTCATCAAATTTTTGCCTGTTTGGCAAAATGGGAAGAATGCGATATCTCAGTCATACAGTGTCAGTTTGAACCCGTTTGAGTTGCGTTGGGCTCGTGAGGTCGAGGCCTATGCCCCCATTCATTTTGAATCAATTTTGAGCACTTTTAATTTTGAGCAAAATTTGATCCCTTGGATCAATGAATACGATGACAACTATATTGGGTTTGAAAGGATGAGAGAGTGTAAAAAGTGTGCGTACTTGGTCAGTCTATCAAAAATCACCTGATTACACTCTTTCCTTCAGATTTTGGTAACCCTGTGATGAAATCCATGGAAACCTCCTCCCAACATTGACCTGGGATGGCTAATGGTTGTAAAATACCCGGGGTCTTAATTGTTTCCACCTTATTTTGTTGGAAAATAAAAAATTATACCACAAAACTTTGAACATCAGTTTTAAGGCCATCCCAAAAAAATTCCTTCTTGACCCTATGGTAGGTTTTCAAAAATTCTGAGTGCCCTCCTACCAGAGAGGTGTGAAATTCCAATAGTACCTTTTGTTTGAGTTGGGAGTTCTTACATAAATATAAGTGATCTTTCTACCATAGTGAATCATTTTCCCATGTAAATGTATCTGATACACTAGAATCCTGCTGCAACCTTTGAATGAGAGTCCACACGTTTTCGTCATTCTTCCATTCATCCCTTGCTTCTATTATCCAATCGGGTTGGATGATCAATATAACACAGAGAAAGGCCTCAACATCTTCATCCTTTCTTGAGAGTGCATCTGCCACAACATTTTTCTTCCCTTTTTTATATATGATTTCAAAATCATAACCCAACATCTTGGTCACCTATTTTTTTTGTTCTTTTGAAGAAAGTCTTTGTTCCAAGAAGTATTTAAGACTATCATGATCTGTTTTGACCTTGAAGTTCCTACCTATTAGGTAAGCGCGCCATTTCTTCAATGCATGTAGTATTTCCATCATTTCATTTTCATAAATGGGTTTGAGTAAGTCCTTTCTCTTGAGTTCACAACTTTCAAAAGCAAGGGCCTTCCTTCTTGCATTAGAACAACACCAATGCCATTTCCAAAGGCATCACATTCCACAATAAAGGTTTTTGTGAAGTCTGGTGTGGTCAAGACATGATCTTTGCACATATACTCTTTAAGTTGTTCAAAAGCTTGAGTTACCTCTAGAGTCCATGAAAATGCATCCTTCTTATTTAATTCCGTTAAAGGTGCTGCTATTCTTCCATAGCTCTGAAAAAACTTGCGGTAGTAACCTGTCAAACCCAAAAATCCTCTAAGATTCTTAAATGTTTTGGGAATCGGCCAGTCCATCATGGCCTTAATCTTGTTAGGGTCTACCTTGACACCTTCATGAGATACAATATTACCCAAATAATCTACCTCCTTCACCCCAAAGAAACATTTGGATGGTTTGGCATATAGTTGTTGCTCCTTCAGTAGTTGTAGCACCTTGTCAACCTATCGTACATGATCCTCCCAAGACTTTTTATAGATTAGCATATCATCAACAAATATTAATTTTTTTTTTCAAAGGAAGGGCTTGAAAATGAAATTCATCAACCCTTGGAATGTGGAAGGTTCATTTGTAAGGCCAAAAGGCGTGACGAAAAAATCATAATGGCCTTCATGAGTTCAGAATGCTATTTTTGGGATATCTACTTCCTTCATTCTAATCTGATGATACCCTGAATGAAGATCCAAATTTGTGAAATATATTTATCCATGTATTTCATCTAACAATTCACCAGTGATGAGAACGAGAAACTTATCTTTAATAGTAATCTTGTTGAGCTCTCTATAATGTGGACACATACACCATGATCCCTCTCTCTTGAGTACCATTACCACCAATGCAGAGTAAGAACTTTGTATAGGTCTAATAATGTCAGCCTATAACATTTTTTCAACCATACACTCAATTTCACTCTTCTGGGCATAAGGGTATCTGTAAGGCCTGATGTTAGGAGGAACACTCCCAGGAATTAGGTGAATAGCATGATCATGATTTCGAGTGGGTGGAAGGCCTTTGGGAATATATTCAAATACTTTGAAATGCTTATCAACTATCCCTTGGAGATCTAGGGGAATAGATGGCTTATATGTTTGAACATCTAGTGAGCATAGTTGTACAATTACACCCTGATGCCCCTTTTTCAATAAATTTGTCATGCCATTAGAGCTTATCACCTTACTAGGTTTCCTTATGATACCCCTTAACTCAATTTATTTTCCTTCAATGAAAATTTCATGAAAAATTCTTGAAAATTAAAAGCCATTGTTCTTAATGATTGTAACCATTGGATTCCTAGTACGACATCAACACCACCCATGGGTATATAAATCATTGTACTATTCATTACATATTCCCCCATAGTAAGATTGATCTTATTTCATTTTCCCAAGCAAATGATAATTCCTCCATCTGCAATCATTACTTGAAACTCTGGTGCTGAATATATAAAGCAATTGAGATCTTTGACTAATTTATAGTGAATGAAATTATGAGTACTACCAGAATCAATTAGGAATATTACCTTTTTCTTTTTGATATATCCTTCGATCTTGAGAGTTTGAGGAGTGCTAATTCCAACCAATGCATTACATGATATCGTGGGAATCAAATATTCAGAAGAAATATCTTCTACATTTTCATCTTGAGATGGTTCTTTTTCTTGTTCTTTTTCCTCTTCACAATCTATGTAGAATAATTTATTATCACCACACTTATGTCCCTTAGTGTACTTGCTGTCACAATTAAAGCATAAACCTTTTGCTTTTCTCTCCTCCAATTGTTCAGTTGTCAACCTTGTAGGTTGAGGTGTTTTAGAAGAAGGAACATTATTCTCTCGATATATGTTAGGATTGGTCCTTCTAGTATCCATAGCCATATTTTTACTTTCAACATTTATTGCCACCCTAAATGCATTCTCAAATGATTTGGGTTCCCAAAGGCGAACCTCATGTTGTATGCTATCCTTTAAAGTTCCTATGAATACTTCAATCAAGTGCTCATATGAAATATCTATTACCTTTATATTAAATATTTGGAAGTTCTCAATATGCTCTACAACTGAACCCTTTTGCTTGAGATTTATCAATTGGATAAAGAAGGTATTTCTCCTTGTATCGTCATAGTGTGCTATCATTTCTTTCGTAAAAATTGTCTAAGTGACGAGTGATTTACGTGAAAAAATCCATAAATACCACACAAATTGATTGGGTTCTAAATATAAAGAAGCAATTCCTACCTTTTGTGTATGTGGCACATCAATTATATCAAATAATTTCTCCATCTGAAGTATCCATGTGATTGGATCCTTTCCATCAAACTTCCTCATATTGATCTTAGGAAAGTGGTTGGTCTTCAACCCAAAGTTGGAGTTTATCCATTCTTGATTCATATTCCTTGTGTCCTCATCATGAATTTAATGGCATACTTTTTCACTTTTAGGTTTCCTCTCTATTAGGAAAATTTTCACTCCTTCCATGATCTCCCTTTTTAAACCCTCCATCTTACTATCCATTATTGCCTCCAACTTAGCTTCAGTTGAATCCATCATCCCTTGTAGTTCATATTTTGTTACTGTCTTCTTTTGTAAATCATTTATGTCCCTGCAAATTTCTTCACCTTCATCAAGAGTCCAAGTAGGACTGTATGGAGGCTTATTTGGTGTAGAAGTTCCCTTTTTTGGTGGCATGTTGGCCAAGTATCATTTTTAAACCTTGATTTCGAGGTGGTTCTACTAGACGATCTTTCTTTTGTTGTATCTCCAAAGTTTCGGACCTTATGAGTATGGAAATTTATTTTTGAGGTTCTCTTATATGTCTTCTCTACAATTCCACAGGTCTGATCAAAATTGGATATGCCAAGTGGAATTTATGGTAACTTCCCCACAACTTGCTGATTTTTTCCCTTCCAGGAGAGCGTACTTGTAAAGTGTGCCAAGATCACAATATTTGAAATTTGATTATGAAACTTGTACCATAAATACTAAATACTTTCCACTATCCAATTCAAATGGTCTCATGTAATTTGGATACTCACTGAAAAAGATATCACTATTTTACCCGGAAGACCTGTTTGAGACTAGTTAATATGACTAGTCAGATACCCTATCTTGCACATGGTGTATATACAAAAGTAGGATGACACATACGATGAAATTTTTATCACAGATACCTTGATAATTTATATGAATATTCTCTTTATTTAGGGTCTTAAACATTACATAAAATATTTTATAGCGAAAATTCCACAATGAATAATTAAGGATGATTCCAGAACCCTATCTTACACATTCTATATCTCCGAACGTATAATGAATTCGAAGCTGAAATTTGAAACCAACGTACCTTGATCCATCTAATAAACATTTTCCAAGGGGTTCCTTCTGAAACACTGTAGAATAAAAGTTATATCTAAAATTCCAAGGTGTCTCAAATGTAGCAGCGAAACCCCAAGACCTTGAGATCTGATACCAAATGTTAAGAACCAAATATCAAAATAGCATAAAAAAACCTCAGAATAAGTACTCAATGCCTTGAAAAAGAGATAATTTCAAATAATAAACCTCTTTGAGGGGGAAACCTCCTTATACCCACATAAATTTCCAAATAAAAGATGATTCCAAATGAAAAGGTCTCCTTGGTATATATAGGAGACTAGGAGGTACAATTACAATTAATGGACCCAAGCCGACATAAATAAAATAACATTACTAATGTAATATGCCCCAATTAAGGGGTAACGTGACACTATTTAGGGATTAATAAGTATATGTTAGTTATTTTAAAGTTCAAGGTACCTATTTAATCAGGACCATAGATTTCTTTATTTGAGGACCATTGGAACTGCCATAATAGGTCAATCGGAATGATGCGACCGAGATGGAAATCTGGGATAGGAAATCCGCTTTCCTGACAGGTAAACAAACTGATTCATTCCTAACCATTTATGTGGATGTGTAGAAGGAATCCCAACCGTCTGATCGGGAAGAGTTTGGCCCTTGGTTTGTGTAGTGAGCTTCCAATGCAAATGCAGACCCGCTGGAAGTCAGGTAATGAATGAATATAATTAATACAACTAGAAGCTGCGATAAGAGAATTTATCATGTATGACATGGAGAATAAGGGTGTTTAAGGTTCAAACCCAAGTTATGAGAGTAATAAGAAGATGAAATTTGACATCCCACCTGCCTAAGGAGATTAAGCGGTTTAGGTGTATTACATTATGCCACCATGAGATTAAATTCTAGAAAAATGTAAAGGACTCAAAAACCATCCTATTAAATGGAACCTTCTAAATGAATGATCATATTAATACCTTTACAACATCTCACAATGATCATATATGTGAAGCCAAACTGATATTAATTTGGCTTTGCAAAAAATATAAACCCATCCAAGGGGACTTAATACCCATGTTTTTGGCATCCCACTAAGATATTGTTAAATAGAGCTCACTACCATTTCCACAAATAATACTATGAAAATGAGTACAAGGTTAGAGATATTGAAATCTTATCATACGTAAAGTTGAACATGTTATGAAATTGTTCATCGATAGGGTCATCAATGTTGGAGATTTCACCAACATGATCTACAAATTGCATGTTTGATCATTAGATACAATTTTCATAATTATATAAACCATATGAGTTCAAGAGTGTTGGTCATTTGAATTCTGAAATTAAATTAGGTAATATAAGTTAATATTAGATAAGTTTATTAAGATGTAAAATGAACTAAAGACCAAACTTGTGCATCAAATTTGACTGGCACATTGAAATAGCTTAAGCACTAGGTAAGCATCCAAATGTTGCGGACATAATCAAAAGTCATTGAAGTAAGTCAAGCAACCGTATTTTTTACTTTCCAATTGATCAAACATGAGAATTTTCAAAGAACTCAAAGTTTCAATTCATGGATGTACCTAAAACCTTTGATGAGGTATATTAATCATAAATGAGATCTTGAAATTTCCATTTCCACTTTTTAAATTAGCAATGTGGCTAGGAAAATCCATTTAGACAAGAAGTATCAATTAGCAAAATAAACTTGCAAACTATGTTAGTAATTGCATACGCGAATGATTAATTATGCCATGTAAAAAAAATCTTACCCTTCAAGCTAAGATTGCAGTTTTTGCATGTCCTATTCCAAATTGTAACAACCACCTTTCTAAACCTATGATTATGTGTAATTAATCATGATTTATGGCTTCCATGCAACGACATAAAAACATTGTAAATGTATTATTGTTTAATTATAAATGAAAACGAATGACTATGGGGGTGAAGCCTTAAAGTACTGGCCATGATAATACTAGAGTAATGAGAGGAGGTTCTTTTAAGATAAAGGACCTCAAGCCTTATTCACATTATTTCCCTTAGCCATGATTTCAAGGAAAAACAATTAATGAGGGAGGTTGGTAGTTGAACAACCAACCACCCCAATGAATGGAAGTATGGAGGGATGCCAAAGGGGACACGAATCTTTCATCTAGAGGAAAGAAGGAAAGATCACCACGGGTCCCTGTGATTGACCTATGAGTTTCCTTATGATAGAAGAAATAGAAAGATAGGTCGAGAAAATTTATAAGCTATGCATGCAAGAGAAGCACATGAGGGGTAGGAGAAGAGAACTCAAAGTTCTTGGGTCAGAGGAGAAGACCTACAAAGGAGGAAAAAATGGGTATGTGTGCAAGAGAGAGTAGAAGAGCTCTGATTTATGGGCATGAGAGTCCAGATACTGAACCTAAGCTGAGAAGGATGCGAGTTTGATACTGGGAAGGTATCTGAAAAACCTCATTAAGGGACTGAGCTATGTGGGTGTGATAATATCCTTACCATAGTGGTGGGAAAGAGAGTGTCCTTCACAAGTTGTCGAGAACCAGAGAGAGAGGGATTCCCTGGTGGTATCATGGCTTCGAATGGGGGTGGCCAGAGTGATAATAATGAATGCATATGAGCCTATGGTTGGGTGTAAAGGTGGACACCCATAGTTAGTTGGTTGGCTATGAGATGGTAAACCAAATAAGTGATTCTTACACTTTGTGTAATTTAATTAGAATGAATGACTAAGATAGTATATTTACATCTATGATTATGTATGCTTGTTGGATGAATAAAGTGGTTGTTTCTTTTTAAGGCTATGTGCTTGAATAATGGTGAAACTGTATGAATGTTTGCGAGGAATCGAGTCCTCGATCAAATGTCATAGAGAAATATTATTACTTGTTATAAGAGCATTAAGGGTATTAGGAAGATGAGTTAAAAACCCAACAGGATGATGGAATATGAGGCTGCGTGACTGCTAAGTATGAAAGATCAAGTTATAATTTAATTTACATTGAATGAATGACGAGACTTAGCAGTTGTTGATCCCTAAGATGAGAGTTAATCTCAGCTATCCAAATATGGGCTGATTACTCATCATAATACCCTGTAAACCCACGTGAGGTTGATAGTTGTTGGATCAGTGGTGGGTTGAATGCCATCCATAGATCATATCGAAGGAATGTGAACCTAGAAGGATAGGGTTCCAACCCCTGGTTCCATATGTGTATTATACATATACAAGTGTTAGCAGAGATTTTTCGTCACGTCTGATGAGGGTTACACAAAGGCATACAAAGTGACCATGGTTTCTACGTGGTGGAGGTTGATTTGTCAAAGGGTCGAGAATGGGCCCTGTTAGGCTCAAGCCTTTGAACGAGCACCTTAAACCATGACCGTTGGATATGAAATTTGAGAAATATCAACTGTCAATACAATAGGTAATCTCAGGAGGGGTTCCGCGTCTTGGGGCACCAAATCTTGGGAGAATTCTAAGTATAAACCCCATTGGAAGTCTTGATATCTGATATCCAAGGACCAGGGCTCTAGCCCCTGGTTCCATACTTTGTTACCTAATCCCGAGGAAGAAAGAGAGAGAGTGTCATCAAGTGTGACGTGTCACAACAAATTGGAAGACATGAGATCAAAAGATTGACACTTGTCAGCATTTGATTCACTAGAAAATAAAGTGTGGGCCTATGTTAGGCTTAAGCCTTTGGAAGAGCGCCTTAAAATATGAGCCATCAGACCTAGTAAGACAATAGATCTAAACCATAGATCTTGTGGTAAAGGATAGGAGTCATGATCCCAGGGATTAACTTAATTAAGTACCATGTAATCATCTGACGACATACCTCAAGAGTTTTTTTATAGGTGATAGGGAAAGTGTCGAGGTCCAAGATCCTCTTCGACAAGAACCATCGATCTGTTGAATGAAATTATGAATCTCCACCGTCTGATCGTTAAAGCCGATTCCACACCAGAGTTTTGGAAGGAACTGTAATAGCCATTCGATTGAAGCATGAGATATCTCAGCTGTAGATCTCTTATAATTGTAACCCCAAGAATTAACGCAGTTAAACACCCTTAATCATGGGATTAATTTAATTATTTACATGATTAACTTGATTAATTATCTTGTAATTCCTGAATGGCGGACCACATGGAGTTTTATTCTATTTGAGGTCAGTAAGGGGCCATGGTCCCGATGCCCACAATTTGCTGGTGGTGCGACATGTCGTGATGTGAGTGGTGCCACGTGTAATGCAAATTCACAATATTGGACAAGGATCCATGGAGGAAATGAATGCCATGTGTCGAGTGGTATGAGTTACATGTGTCATGCCATGTGGCATGAGTAGATAGGGCCACGTTCCCCAAGATTCTAGTTGTATCTCAGATCTTGGACCACCGAGAGGTTTTTTTGGAATAAGCCTTACGAAAATGGCCAGTAGCCGATCCCTAAAGGGTCCTAGATGACTTAGGATGATGTCATTCAATGAATAGGAAGAGGACAAGTGTCAATGCCCTGTTGGGTGAACCTTGGGCACTGCGATGACATGTACATCCATGCCATAACATGTGGAAGGTTGACGTGAGATGACATGAGCGATGCCACATGGCACACAGATTTGGAAATATTGGATAAGGATCTATGGAGGAAATTAGTTCCACATGTTGAGTGGTACAAGTGCCATGTGTCACATTAAGTTATATGGTGCCATGAAGTGTCATGATGTGGGCATGCTATGTATATCATGCATGTCGAGTATGAAACACGTGGGACGTAGAGGCCATTGGTTGGCATCCCAATTGTCGATTGTTGGATTTGAACATTGATAGGTCCTAGCCGTCGATTTCTTAACCAACTCAGGAGAATTGATCTTGGGATTAACTTAATAAGTGTCTCGTAATCATTGGACCACAGTCGTCGGGAGAATTCTGTAGCAAGTGCTGAGTGCTTGGAGGGCTGAGGGCCCGGTGGAATATGTGGCAAGTGTCACGCCTGCAGCCACGTTTACACTAAGGGTGACTTGTTATGACACATCAATGCCACATCAGATGGTCACGATGATGTGGAGCCACGTGGGTGCCATGTGGTAGTAAATAGGAATTTGGCCAATAAAGGCCCTAAATCTTTAAAAGGACATAAATTATGATCTAGAGATTCATTTTGAGAAAACTTATAGTTATTGGAAATCTCTTGATGATCTGAAGACGATGGTGTCCCTACTAAAGGGATTCAAAGAGGTTCAAGAAAAGTGAAAATTTAATTCCCCATTCCTTAAAAGGGTAATTAGGGGGTTGGGTGTCTTACAAAGTGGTATCAGGGCATGGTTCAAACACTAGGCCTAGATGAGCTAGAAATTAGTCATAAGATTGGTATAGCAAGGCTAAAATGAGCATGTTTAAAAGAGTTTTCTGTGTTTAAAATCATGTTTATTATCTACACAAGTTCCTTGAGGTGAAGGACAACATATTGAAACTTTACTTTGGAAATCCTAGCTGAAATTATAGTAGAGGGATTATGTTGTCCCTTTGTCAAATTGATGATTACTATGGAAGGAGTAGGAACATGTTGGTGGGAATTAATGGTGAGACCTAAATAAAAAAATGGAAGAAATGGTAAAATCCTATTATAGGATTGTATGAGTCAGAAAATTAATGGACTGGTGGTTGTAATGTTACCTGTAATGATGGGCTGTTGAAGCCCTGACAATTATGATTGCTTATTAGAGAAAGGCTAAGCCATGCATGTATAATTCCTCATGTTTATAGGATTGATGGAAAATTTGTAAGGTCAACTACTTTATCTGTAATGAATAAACTTGTTGGTTAAGAAAAGAGGAAGGAGTCCTTTGGGACTGTTTCTAATCCTTGTAAAGAGGTAAAGTGATATGTGCATATGAGCTAGTTTGTGAGCTCATGGATGTACTAAAGAAAATACAAATGCCTATAGCCTAAGTGATCGTTATGCATGAAAATGTAAGTATGGATATGTGTAATGCATATGGAAATGAGTAAGCATGTGTGAACATGGAACTATACATGATAGAAACCCATGGTAGGTTGTAAAGTATGATCTGCTGATGGGTCATTTGGTCAATAATGCCCTGATGTCAATAGGAAAAGTATCAACATAAATGAAATAATGACAAAGTTGTTGCCTACTTCCTTATGAATCTAGGGCTATAATGATTAAATGAGAGACTACTATGAGGTTTGATAAAGGAAGTGTTAGATCATTCCTAGATGAACAATGATTCAGACTAACATCCAAAGGTGAATGGTAGTCATATGAATATGGATTGGTATGATAAGAGAGTAGTAAGAGGGAATTTAGGAAAGGATTCCCTTGGAAGAGGTCTGTTGACCAAGAATGGTTAGTGGCAGGAAGAGAGACTGGAATAATTATCTTACTTCCTTGGGTAATGCAATGACTACCCATCTAAAATACTGAATTGTGGATTTCTCTTGTAAAAAAGGGAAAGAGTGGTTTCTTGTTGGTTGTTTCCATGGAGAGAAGGAAACACAATCATGGATATGCTTGTGAGACTTGTCAAGTTATTGACTGTAAGATCTCAACAAAAAATGTTGATATTAGGGATCAAATAAATGCATAGGAATATTATAAGAATGTGCAACTGATGCACATGTATAGTGTATGAATACTAAAGGGCATGATATGAATATTGATCAAGAGGGTAGTAATATAAGGAGTGTTCTTTCTTGGACTGAATAATCCCTGGATGCATGGCTAACCCTATGTATAAGGGTATGAACTATTCAATTTAAATAACAACTTGAGGAGGTATGTCACTCCTCAAAGAAAGAG
>ML783973.1:370273-380640 GCA_009831015.1 Picea engelmannii
ACCTAGAAATTCTATTATACCCTCCCCTCTCTTGTGGATTAATTCATCCCCTATTTCTATCCATACCCCCCAACAACCAACATCGATTTTTATTATTAAAATTTAGAAATACAATTCTCATATACATCGCTTGGCCATGACCATATTTCATATCTAAATTATGCAATAATTAAATTGGGGATTATAGTGAGGATGTTACATTGATGTACTAAATCACACTTATCTTGACTAGGAACCAATATTTCCTTCATCACAGAGGGGCTACCCTATTTTCCTTGGAACAATTCATGAATAATCCTACGCAGTGCTTCACATTCTTCTTCTAGTTTGATGATACGCCTCTTTTGCTGAACCAAATCCCATAACAATTTCCAGTTGGTCTGTTGTGTTTGTTTTCTAATCCTATAAGTTCTTGGAAAGAAACTTTATTGAGGAAATATTTCCTTCTATTTTACTCTCCTATGTTCGAAGAAATTGCTAGAGATCATTCCTCGGATCCATGGAAACACTAAAGAACATTACAATACCAAAGATGCACTTTGGAAGAGGTCTATAGAAGACAAAAATACCAAACTAAAATTATGTAGCCACTAACTTGATAGAGGATGGATGAAAAAGTAACACCCCCCCCTGCATGCAACCTAATTAGGGTAAAATTCCATATTGAAAATCCTGCATGACATAGAGTCTCAACTTTTAAGAAGATGAACTAGACCACCAAAACTAGGATGGGAAAACCTCACATAAAATAGGGCCACACTAGAGGCAAATACAATTAAACAAGTAGGGCCGATAGCAAGGTAGGTCCCCAATTCTATACAAATCAGAGTAGATAAATATAAGGCTAATTCTTAACTTGAATAAAGTAGGGACAAGGACCCCAATTTCTCTGTGCCACCAATCCTGCGAGCCTAGAGAATTCAAACCAGCAAGATGGGGACCAATCCAAGAGATAAAAATATACAAGGCCGAGGGATAATCAAACACTCTCCAACCCAAACCATGAGCCAATAAAGAATTCTAAAAGAAACACATCCAGATCCATGCTCTTAATGCAACCTTGATTGTGTGAGGAGAAACTTATTATTTCATAATTAAAATAGTGATGCAGTTGAGGTGTGTGACCTGAGAGCCATCACGTCACCCCTAGGTTTATAACTTGAGACTCATACTTCTTAAAAGAATATGAATATCCCTTCTATTTGATATTTTGTGAGGAGACCACTGAATTCATGAGATTTCTTGGATATATTCCTTTCCATTGATAACTATGCTTCCCCCATTTCCAAATGTAGCCTTATTTGTGTAATGATCCACACTTTCATTATTTTCTCATAGCACATGAAAAATATCACACTCAAAATGCAAGATAAGGCTTGTCGAATCTTGACAAACAACGATGCTAACCTAAAATCCATGGGGCTTGTGTCTGGAACAATATGTCTCATGACATTGTTTGAGCCCCCCACTATAGTTAGATTCTAGATATGAAGAGAAGCATGAATCCTTGATACTTGTATAAGGTGATGCAGGCGCGCCCGCTTGGCACGTCCGCTCACAGGATCCTTCCTCTTTATCTCGGCCTGAAGAACTGGAAGGTTCTTCTAATTCCCTATCGGGAATTTTCCACCCACAACACTCTGCACTGGGTCTCCCTTTCTTCTAAATTAACACTGGCCCTTTTTGTTATCAGGTTTCCTCCTGTTGGGATTTTGACATTTGTAATGTTCAAACAAATTGGTTTACCGATCCCCGATCCTCGATACGCTCCTTTGTTGCCTTAGCCCTCCCGGCTAAGCCTTCACTCCACGTGACCATTTTCTATAAGACCACAGCCTTATATTCCTTCTCGTCGAGGTTTTTGACTTCAAATTCCCAATGCGCTCAATTTCCCGTTAGCCCTCCAGGCTAAGCGCTTGATCCACGTGACTTCTCCTTATATGACCGCAGCTATAACTCCCATCGGGGTTTCGAGCATTTCAATTTTGAAATACACATGCCCTCAAGACTCGCGATTCCTCGAATCCCGAAGCGCTCTTTACACCCTAGATCTCGTGGCTAGGCTCCTGACTCATATGACTCTCACCCCGTGACTGCAGTCTTATCCCTCGTTGGGGCTACGGGGTTTCAAATGTTGAAAAACCCTTGCCCACGGGATTCCCGATTCCTCGAATCTCTACTTTCCAGTTTGCTGACAGCTGGCTCTCACAATGGCGCTTACCTTCTTTCCGACGTGCTGACAGCTGGCCGCACGGTGGCACATTTCTCCTCGTCTAACTACCAAAATGAAATCTGAAAGTCTCTTTTACCTGAGGGGCTCATCGAGCGCTTCCCTCCAGGTCTACCTACCCTATTCAATTACATTGAATGGGCTGTCTAGTCCGCTATCGGATCTAGATCTCAGCCATTACACACATTAAAGGGCGATCTACTCTACGCCTGCACAAAGGCATGGCTTCCTGACTCAACAACTTAAGTATTTAAATTACATTCATTTCAAATTTAAATGAGGCTGCGCCTCTCTTTTAGCGTGCGATTTGAATTCGCTGGCATGGCTGGCTGGTTGACGTGGAGAGATGCTCCTGCATCAAACTCCTCAGTTGCAAAATCATGAGCTCCTACTCATGCGCTTCCCCTCTCAGTTGTTGGAAATCCTCCTGGATCCCAAACAAACATCTGGAGCTTCCCATCTGCTCCCTTTTACTGTTGCTGCTGCTTTGTTCCTTCTGCTCAGCTGCTCCTCGCTGGCAGTCTCTGCTGACCTCAACATCAGCTCCATGATCTCCTCGATCAGTGCATCCAGCTGCTCCCATGGCTGGTCTTGTTCATGCAGTCTCCTCAGCTACAATTTTTTTTGGCATATGGGCAAATCATCATGATCTCCCATGCCTCCTTCATCAGTTTCCAACTTCACCTGTTGGATGTGCATGCCCTACACTTCCACCCTTTCTTCCAGGGCTTCAATCTTTTCCCACAGGTCAGCAAAGCAAATGTTGTCTGCTTCTTCTTCCTCTGCTTCTGCAACCTCCCCTGTTGCAGTCTTTTCAGTCTCCTGGCTGAAAATACCGAGCCATTCCTCAGAATGCTCATCATCCTCTTCGTCTGCTTCTTCTGCTGTCATCCCCAATGCTATAGCTCTCTCAGCTTCTTGGCTGAAAGTAATGAGCCATTCCTCATAATGCTCATCTTCTTCACCTGCTTCTTCTTGGGCAGTTTCAACCACCTGCTCCAATTCCTCCTTGACAGTCATCGTCAGCTGTGACTGTTCTTCTGCTGTTGCTGCACCTGCAACACAAATTTCCGCCTCCTCCTAGGCAAATGGTAGGAAGACTCCAATTCCTCCAATCATTAGAATATTATCCTGATCTTCCTTTATCAGCTGCACCTGCTGATCCCTTTCCAAGCTCACCTTCTCTGTCAGCTCCTCTGGCTGATTCTGACTCATTTGCTCATCCTTGCCCACTTGGAAATATGGGATGCTTCCACTAACCTCCTGGAAGTCTTCGAGATCCCGCAACGACCTCTTATCATTGCCCTCCTGACAAGTTGAAATTCCCTGGCTATCCTCCTGATAGTCTTTGAGATCCTGCAACAATCTCATCTCTTTGCCCACCTGACAATCTGAAATTTCATCTCTGCCCTCATGACAGTTCTTGAGACCCTCAACTGATCCCAATTCATTTTCAAAATCATTGAGACCTTCCCTGGTCTCTGGTTCGCATACCTGAACCATTTTCTTATCCTGCCGTAGCTTCAATTCGAGCCTCGCTATTTCTCTCTTTATATATGCGAGCTCTTCATCCATGTCCTCTTGGCTCCATAGCTCCTTCCTCCCAGCATACCTACGACCTTCAGTAGCCATGTTGCTGCCTCTGTTTTCCTTCCTGGCAAATCTGCTGCTGTCACTCCGCATTAGGAGTTCTACCAGCTTCATCCTACAGTCTCCTTGACTGTCTTCCCGATTGCTGCCTACATGCAAACAATCCTTACAGAGTCCTCAACAACTCTGCCTTCCTTCACCTGAAATATACAGATGAATTTCCTGCTCTGATACCACTTGACGCAGGCACGCCCGCTCATAGGATCCTTCCTCTTTATCTCGGCTCGAAGAACTGGAAGGTTCTTCTAATTCCCTATCGGGAATTTTCCACCCACAACACTCTGCAATGGGTCTCCCTTTCTTCTAAATTAACACTGGCCCTTTTTGTTATCGGGTTTCCTCCTGTCGGGATTTTGACATTTGTAATGTTCAAACAAATTGGTTTACTGATCCTTGATCCTCGATATGCTCCTTTGTTGCCTTAGCCCTCCTGGCTAAGCCTTCAGTCCACGTGACTATTTTCTATAAGACCGCAGCCTTATATTCCTTTTCGTCGGGGTTTCTGACTTCAAATTCTCGATGCGCTCAATTTCTCGTTAGCCCTCCAGGCTAAGTGCTTAATCCATGTGACCTCTCCTTATATGACCGCATCTATAACTCCCATCGGGGTTTCGAGCATTCCAATGTCAAAATACACATGCCCTCAAGACTCACGATTCCTCGAATCCCGAAGCGCTCTTTACACCCTAGCTCTCATGGCTAGGCTCCTGACTCATATGACTCTCACACCGTGACCGCAGTCTTATCCCTCGTCGGGGCTACGAGGTTTCAAATGTTGAAAAACACTTACCCACGGGATTCCCGATTCTTCGAATCTCGACTTTCCGGTTTGCTGACAGCTGGCTCTCACAATGGTGCTTACCTTCTTTCTGACGCACTGACAGCTGGCCGCACAGTGGCACCTTCCTCCTCGTCTAACTACCAAAATGAGATCTGAAAGTCTCTTTTACCTGAGGGGCTCATCGAGCGCTTCCCTCCAGGTCTACCTACCCTATTCAATTACATTGAATGGGCTGTCTAGTCCGCTATTGGATCTAGATCTCAGCCATTACACACATTAAAGGCCGATCTACTCTATGCCTGCACATAGGCACGACTTCCTGGCTCAACAGCCTAAGCATTTAAATTACATTCATTTCAAATTTAAATGAGGTTGCGCCTCTCTTTTAACGTGCGATTTGAATTTGCTGGCGTGGCTGGCTGGCTGACGTGGAGAGATGCTCCTGCATCATAAGGGCATAACCCTCAACAATATTGTTGGAAAGGATTTCGAAAATCCACACATAGGTACATTCTATATTCCCTCCTGGGTTAATATGAACCCAACCCTCTCCTACCACCCTTATTTTTATTATAAATATATTAAAAGTACCTAACCTAATTATTTACCATTTTACTAAAATATTTATTTAGAAAATAAATACCCCCATGTATGCACTCATGTGGTATTTGCTAGATCACTAGGGTGAAAATTCATGAGAAACATAGTGAATGGACATATTTGTTCTACCACATGCAACATGGGGGAAATGATGGAAGACAAACTAAACACACACACACACACACACACACACACACACACACACACCAAACTACATGGGAGAAAAGAGGATAGTAGAGTCTTTGCTTGGTTTTAAGGCTAAATTGAGAAACCCTAGGGAGAAGAAAGAAGGGGTCAAAAAGAGAAGGAATGCCTCTAGGTAAATTAGGGTTTTAGATCTTGTTTATGTTAAACTATGGTATATACTATGAATTTACTTCGTTTATGTTTAATATAGGTTTTACCAGAAAATTATCAAAGGAAAGTGAAATAATAAGCTAGAGTTAATTTACAAAAAAATCCCTTAATCAACTAAAAACCATAATGTTGAAAAATACAAAGAGAAGTATTTAAGGAACTCACCCATAATTCATTGTTGTAGGGAATTAAGCTCAGGATGAATAAGAGAGTTGTGATAGGTCTCCAAGAGTGATCCATGTCCTAGATTATCTTATTGAACTCAACTTTCTTGCAAGACAAGATTTGAACCCAATTTTTAATATATATATGAATACAAATAACACTAGATATACTACCATAACATAATATCAATAACATATTTGAGTTGAGAAACCCAAGTAACCTCAGTGGGAATGATGCTTCTCTTTCCCTAGTTGTCAAAAAATCTCCCTTGGGTTGTAAAGTTGAATCATCCAAAGTCTGAGTGGAAATATAGAAATGAATATTCCCTAGGTACTTCGAGTTTGGAGGGATCCTAATCAAAAGAGGTCCCAATAGAGGTGTTAGAGATGACATGTGTAACTAGCCTAAGATCATGGAAGAGGTGGTAGACAACTTAGCTCAAGGCATGTTGCAATTTCAAGTTTGTACATGTAAGATAGGGTTTCAAAAATAGGTTGATCAAAGAATATTTACAAAGAGGAATTAAATGGTATAAATAGGAAAGGGAATGACCTCAAGGAATTTGTGTAAGTTAGGTTATTCGTTGTAGGGTTTGATTCATATAGAAAATCCATACCAAGTAGTTTGAATCGATATATTGAGCTTTGTAAGACTATCCTACACGTTTTAAAGCCAAAAATTCCTCTCCCTTATGTTAGCACATGAACATTTTGGGTCCTTTACAAAATTTTTTGTCAAATTTTTTAAGTCTGTTGCAAGTCAAGGCTCTTGGTTTCCATTGAGATTGTCAAGCTTGATCTCACTTAAAGAATATGCCCTCAAGATTCAAAAAGTCAAGGCTCTTGGTTTCCGTTGAGATTGTCAAGCTTGATCTCACTTAAAGAATATACCTTCAAGATTCAAAATCTTGATTGGGAGCTTACTCTCCTATTAAAGCCAAATATTTAAAAAAATAATAAAATAATTATGAAAATATATATTCTATTATCATTTTGGATTTAATATTTTACCTTTTTCCTTAGAAAGGAGAACTTTTTTTTTTTTTTTTTTTTTAAGGTTTTTGCAAAACTATTGGAAAGAGCCCAAGATTCAAAATCTTGATTGGGAGCTTACTCTCCTATTAAAACCAAATATTTCAAAAAATAATTATAAAAATGTATTTTAGATTTAATATTTTACCTTTTTCTTCAGAAAGAAGAACTTTTTTTTTTTTTTTTTTGGGTTTTTGCAAAACTATTGGAAGGAGCCTAACCAAGCATCATTACAATTCCTAACCCACGATCCAAACCAAGCATCAACATACGAAATCCCAACCCCAAGTCTAGAGCCCACGAGCCCAACCAAGCATCATTACAATTCCTAACCCACGAGCCAAACCAAGCATCATTACAATTCCTAACCCACGAGCCAAACCAAGCATCAACATACGAAATCCCAATCCCAAGTCTAGTGCTAAGCCAAGTCACAACGAAGGATCCCACAAGGGGTGTGTACTATGCAAAACACATGAAATAGATTAAAAACCGAATGGCATATATAAACATGAGCAAAGTTTTTCTCCTCGTCAATGTGGTACAAATCCCCTGCAACAAATAATATATCAAATGCAACGCCCAAGCGACATTTGCATGAGTCTCGATCATTCAAATATCCAAGTGCCAAGTTAAGCTTGTAGATGTCAAGGAAATGCATGAAAGAATGCCACCAAACACTGGAGTTCACCTTCAAATGCACTCTCATAGGTGTCAAGTAAAATTATCCAAGATTGCCTAGAAAACTACGAGAATATAAACCCAGCTGTCAATGGATATGTTTACAGGAAATCATCAGGGTTAGAATGTCAAGTGTTCGATGCCATACGTATCAGAGTGGCGATCCCAGACAAACACAGGGACTGCCATCAAACTCTATTGTAGCCTTGTTTATTCTTGTCGCCATACCTTGCAACTAGTTTTTGTTTTGGTATTCTGTATCAAGCAGTGATGTCGAATATTCAAATAAGTGCCAAGTCAATGCTCAAATCACATACGGCGCCGATAAAGGAGAGATGACTGTGAAGCATTCAACACCAATATTAATCAATTGACAGATATCAAGCAGAGGATCATCCCAAATCTAAGGGGATTTGACTCTAGCCATAAACATATTTGATATCTATGGATTCAAGCCCAAAGTTACCAGACTTCTCAGTAGCGTTGAAACCCGATGAGTCTAATTTACCTCCTATCAATCTTAGTTGGAATGAAAAGGCTGACACATAACCATTTCCAATTTCATGTTCAGAAGAGAATAAAAGAGATGGAAAAATCAACTCATTTCAACCGGATAAATTGAATAATGAAAGAAGACCGCTAACAACTGTAAAATAAGCATTAATAATGGCATGGGGCATTTTCGCAAGCTTATTTAGTTTGTATCCTCCAACAATGCAACTATCTGCTACTAAAGGGAAGACATGTAAACTACTTTGTAAAGTGATATTTACACAAAGTATCATATTAAAAGACAGGTTGAAACAATTTTGCAGCGTTAGCAATAAAAAACAGAAGTTTCACAACGAGTCTGCACGTTGTGAAAGTGTTGTAGCTGAGGTTTTGCAGCGAGTTCCAGGAAGTTGCGAAATTACAGAGTCAACCAGGATCAATGTTCATTCTAGTGCCAACTGGAACAAGCCTCCCCCAAATCCTCAGGTGGACGAGAGGGACAAGTGTTCTATCATCAAATCATGTAGCTTGAAGTGTTTTGCATGCATTAACTCACCTAGACAAGATACTAGAAAATAGGAGTTGGTTATGTTTTCTGTTGTAACATTTTGTAATAAACTCCTAGGATAAGGGGGAATCCTATGTAACTACATTAACTCACCTAGACAAGATACTAGAAAATAGGAGTTGGTTATGTTTTCTGTTGTAACATTTTGTAATAAACTCCTAGGATAAGGGGGAATCCTATGTAACTACTTGATATCGAATTCCTTAGAGTAGGGATGAAGGATAGACTGTATATCCGAGTTTGTGTTGTGATGAAGGGGTTTAGAGGCTCGAGAGAGCTTGAGGAAGCAAAAACTTGTGTGTTATCAATGTAAGCCTGAGGGAATTCCTATTTTGAAAGTATTCCTAGATTTGAAGATTCCTGAGATTTGTATATTAGATTGTGATTTGTTTGCTGTTCATCCATATTCCATCTTGCTTGAATAAACTGTAGATTTTGATGATTAATGTCTGTCTTTGATTTATAGATTCTTAAAGCATCAAAGGGTTTGTTGTAACCTACCTATGAATCATTGTTTTTGTTCAAGTACCTCACATTCATGTTGCAGAGAGGATTTATGTTCCATGGATGATTTATTTTATGTTGATTTCTTCTTTCTTCAATCTGCCATCATATAAGCTATTTGTTTGATATGCTTTTCAATTGCCTTCTAACTTCAGGGTGTTTATTTGACTCCATCCCTAATGGAATATTATTAATCTACAATTAGTTTGATGCCCTCTCCTTTCTGGATTAGTCTAGCTGATCCACCTAATAAACTTGATTTTATCTTTCCAACATTCAAATGGGAACTGGGCCTATCCTTATAGCAGTCTAAGGGTAACTTCTAGTGCTAAATTTTTTGGCACCATTGCCGGGGACGAAGTTGAATATTTTCCTTGGGAGAAATTAGAAAGCTCAGATCCAGTCTTTGATGGTGAACAAGGGATGGTGACACTGTACATACTGCATCATTCAAATGACGACTCCCTGTTGAAAAAATTACTGGTGACTCCACTGTTGATTCCTTTGGTTCTAAATGGCAGACTCTGTTGCTATTGCAATTGCTTCAAGGTATGCATATTTGGATTTTAAAGGTATTCCTGGTTTTCCCAATCCACTACATGAATGTCTAGAGAGCTGTCCAAAGTTTAATGCGAATGATTTGATTAAAACAGAAAAAACATCTCACATTTTTAATATTTTGCTGATTTCCTTGAGATTGTGCACGAGGATGCATATACGAGAATGTTCTATGATTCATTAGAGGGGAATTGAAGAATTTGGGTTAACAATTTTCCTCCCAAGTTCATAGATTTAATCACAAGTTTTTGGAATATATTTTTTCATACATGGGCAAAGAAAACATGATTTGTGGCAGATGTCGTTCTTCCTATATCTTTAATTTTAGATTCCAGTAAACAACAATATGACGATGCTATTCAGGAATATGCATTAGCATATTTAGAAATTCTTAACAGTAAAGTTGAGATTGCTGTTGAAATAAATGAAGGATTACCTCTGGTCACTGTTCCTATAAACGCAACTAAAAATGTTCAAGAAGAGGTAAAGGAGTTCATCAATCATGAGGATTATTTTTTCTCTTTCCAGTATCCAATGGACATCTATATGCAATCGAAATGCATCAAGCATCTTTCTGTTCATGTTTTTATTAGAGCAGAATTCAAGAGCTACAGGTATGATATTTTAAATATTTCAACTCCTTTTGTTCTACTAGGATTCACAGATGAAAAAATGATGCAGTTTGTTAACCAGTGCCTTGCATGGTTACACTAGAAAAGTTATTTTACATGATGAAGAACAACTGATTCA
>ML783973.1:391150-414148 GCA_009831015.1 Picea engelmannii
GTTGTCTTCATTTCTTTTAATGTAACATTTACTTCCAAAAAATTTGAAGTGCTTTATTGATGTTGATATGCTATGACATAGCTCATAAGGTGGTTTATCACTGTTTACTCTTATGTGCACCTTATTGAGAATGTTGACAACAGTTTGAACAACCTCTCCCCAAAAGGTTCTGGGTACTTATGATTCATCAAGCTTGGACCTGGCCATTTATTGAACCGTTATGTTCATCCTTTCCGCTACTCCATTCTGATGAGGATTTTTGGAAATAGAAAACTGTCTCTTGACCCTATTTTTTTTCACAAAAAACTGTTGAATTCATCAGATGTGAATTCTCTTCCTCTATCTGACCTTAGGAATTTAATTTTTAATTCCATTTCATTTTCTACATACACTTTGAAGATTTTGAATTTTTCAAAAGCCTTGAATTTATGCCTCAACAATCCATCCCAAGCCATTTTGGTATAGTAATCAATTAACATAATGAAGTATATTTCACCTCAAGGGGATTGTGTACTCGTAGGAACACAAAGATTTGTATGAATTAGCTAAAGAGGTTGACTGATGGAGTGTTCTCTTGCCTTGAATTGAACTCTTGACTATTTTCCAAACTGACATGACTTGCAGACAACATTCTCAGGTTTAAAGATCTTAGGAATATCTCTCACAACATGTTTTCTTCCTAGCTTTACAAGCTGATTAAAACTAATATGACCTATTCTTTTGTGCCAAATCCAGCTCTCATCAGTTTTACCAATGCAACATTTTTCTTTGCCTTCTAGAACATACACATTCCTTGAAGTTTTGATTTCCTTAACAACAATCTTCTTTGTATTCACATCCATTACCTTACAACCTCTTGAATGAAAAATAACATTGTGTCCTTGGTCACACATTTGACTTACACTTAATAAGTTATGTTTTAGACCATAAACATACAACACATTTTTTTCTTTGGTATTTCCCTTTTTATCTTAATCTAAAACAACCATTCATTTTCCTCTAATTCTGGCTATGGAGCATTGTTTTCAAAAGTGAAATTACAAAATTTTTCTTTAGTTAATAATTCAAACTTCCTTTTGTCTCATATCATGTGCTTGGAGTAGCCACTATCAATGTACCATTGATTTTCTTGATTTTTGGCATATAGAGCTAGTCCACAATTTTCTTCACTTTTATTTTTCTTCCTCCAAACCTTGGTAAAATCTTCTTGTTTGTCTTGCCTAAAGATAAGAAACAACTTGCTTCTGCATTCACTTGCCTTGTGTCCAAAATTATTGCATATGTGGCATTCGAGGTCATTTAGTAAAGGATATAAGTCATTATTGAAAGAATTTTGAACCATTGCCTTTTGAGGATTGTTGAATCTCTTTCCTATACTTCTGTTATATCTCAAAAATATGCAACTTACAACCTTATGTCCAAAGTTGCCACTAGAAGAACAATATCCATAGAAAAAATTTGAATGCCTTGGAATGAAAAAATTACTTGTAGAAATCAATCTTTATCTCCTAACTTGATAAGATTCAAGCACCCGTTGCTTCCTTACTTCATAGTTGGTCTAATTTAGTTCTGACTGCTTCTTCTTTTCATCTTTTTCTTGGTTAGGATAGCTATTGTTTCCCTTGAGAGAATTTGCATAACTTGTAGGCTTCTCACTGGCTGTAATGTTGGTGCTTGACTCACCTTTGACAATTTGTAGACTTTCCTTATATCCCAACCCTGTCTTGTCATTTGATGATCTATGATTGCTTAGAATGTTATCTAGAGTTTCAAATACTTTTATGAATTTTATTTGAGTCTTGGATTTCTCTATATCTTTTCTTAAGGCAATTATTCCTTCTTCTAGTTTGTTGCAGATATTCTCCCTTTATTTTATCCGATTTATCAATACTTGTTCATTTCTTTTGGATTCTTCTAACTGATTTTTTAATATGACTATTTCTTCACTGACCTTATTGTCTTTGTAGTTGTATACCTGGAAATTTTCTTTTCTTATTTTGTTGTTTTTCTTGAGTCAGGATATTTCCTCCAAAGAACTAATGAGTTCTCCTTCCATGTCTACTACAACTTCACACTCTTCTATGTCTGTTTGATCATATTTGTGTTGTTCCAAAGCCATGAGAATTTTTTCATCTTGAATTAGATCTGGCTTATCTTCTTCTTCGTCAGATCTGCTGCTATCCTCCTTTGAATAAAAACTATTCCTTTTAAAAGGATCTTTAAAATTGCCAAGTTTTTCCTTGCCTTTTCTTTCCTTTTGCATTGGTGATATTTCCTTTAAAAGGACATTTAGAGGAAAAACGATCAAATTTACCACAATGAAATCATTTAAATGGTAACATTCTTTTATATTTTCCAGATCCCCTCTTCAAATTCCTCACAAAGTTGGCTTCTTCTTCATATGAAAAGTGTTCTGATGAATCATAATCTTCAGATGTTGACAATTTGACTGATGCTTTGAAGACTCCATCATTTAGATTTGGTTGTTCTTTCCTAGTTCTCATCTCATAAGTAGTCAGAATTCCATGGATCCTATCCATAGTCAGTTTGTCTAGTTCATGCATTTATTTTATAGCTGATATGTTTGCATCAAGTCTCGAGGGAAGAGATCTTAGTACCTTCTCATCTACCATAGCTTATTTAATTTCCTCTCCTATCCCTTTCACGGTGTTTATAGTCTCATCCAATTTGAAAAAGAAATCTACAATATTTTCATATTGAGTCATTCTTAGGCTTTCAAACTGCATTCTATGAGCTTGAAGTTTGGCCAACTTTACTTTCTCGTCTCCTTCATAACTGTATACCATTTTGTCCCATATTTCCTTTGTATATTCCAAATACATCACTTTAACACATTCTGTTTCTGCAAGTCCTCCATGGATAACATTCATATCTTTTGCATTACTATAGTAATATTTCTTACCAGCTTCATCAATTGGAATTGTAGTTTGTATTTTATAACCATATACCACACTTTTCCAGACTTCCATACCAAGAGACATCAAGTAGGTCTTCATTCTGATTTTCCAAAATGCAAAATTTGTTCCATTTAACAGAGGAGTTTTGATTGAAAATAGACTTGACCGGCCATAATTTCTATGTGATCTTCCTTCCAACTGTTAGAATGTAATTGAAGGAACCTCACTCTGATACCAATTTTTGAAACTCACAACAATACTGAGAGTGNTTTCATTAGCCTTCTCTATTTTTTTTTTCTTTCAACCAGTTAAGTTATTTAGAAATGCGTACTTAATGATAGATACACGTAGAAATCAAAATAATCATATAAGTTTTTTATAAGTGCACACTCAATGAAAGATACAAGTATAAATCAAATCAACACAATGAACACAATACACAAATATTTTTATGCGGAAACCCAATGTGGGAAAAACCACATAACATCTTCTTTATGTTCTTCTGCAAGCACCAACTTACAAGTTGTAAATTTTCAACTCAACAGACACCCACCTATCATAGATAGTGAGGAAACCAATCTTCTCAGGCACCAAATTGTCACAGATAATGAGGAAACTAATCCTCTCAGCAACCAATGTGTTACAAAATGAGGACACCAATCCTTTGTGAGATTTAACTCATCCTAGCACCACCCTTCCACCCTAAACTTAGAAAATTTTTGTTACATCACTAAATCTTTCAACACATCTTGAAAAATTTACATTTATGTTCCTATGAACTGTTACAGTATCATCTTCCACTTTTCTTTGCATGCATCACCATAATCAGAGCACATCCATAATTTTAATAATTCGCTTGAGTTCACCTTCATATATGTGGACGCGTAACAATTACAATGTGGATAAAATTTGACCACATCAAAATCCCGTCAGTTACGATTTTGTTTAAATAAAGTATGAAAATTATATTGTGGACAAAATTTGACTAAATCAAATGGACCAAGTATTCCTATGACTTGTTAGGATATTTAGACACTTAGGAGTTAGTTAAGATCTACTTGGTCTAATGTGTTGTTAGGTAAAAGTGTGTTTCTTTAGTATGCATTAGTATGCATTTGTAGTTAGGAAATCCTACGTTCACGATATGTTCCTGACATAGAGTGATCCGACGATTCATACTCTCCTCGATCTCAATGACCATTGATCCGCGGCTTGACACCCGATTGGTCTATGATCTCTATTTAAAGAGCATGGAGGGTCATTTTTTGATGATCGATTGTGATAAACTCTCTTGTAAAATCTCTCTATAATTTTTTTCTTTTGCATTAATAAATTGCTCCAAGTGGCTGCGTTGGCTGGGGCCGTGGATGTTTCCTGTAGGGGTTTTACCATGTGAAAACATCCATGTGTTGATATTTGATCTGGTTATGTGAGTGGTTACTGAATGTGTTCATCCTCTTTTGGAATACCTGTGTTGTCAAACATGGCATCAGATCTTGTTTAAAGACTCGCTCTTGTTGTAGATCGAGATTGTGAAGCAGAGTTGTCTCACATCCATTTTATCTCATTTTCATACATTTCTATGCTAATAGGACTGTTCCATTGCGTCTGAAGCACTCGTTTCAGTTAGGAACACCTTTCGTTTCACTCGAAAAGGTTTCCGTTTACCCAAGATACGACCATTACAATCAGATCCAGAGAGAAATTTTTTTCTTGTGTGAAAAGAGTTTTTTTTGAGCATGCTCTCCAAGGCCGTCTTCAATAGCAACAACAACAACAATAAAAACAACAACAAAAGTAGTAGCAACAACAACAACAACAACAACAACAACAAAAACAACAACAACACCCCCAATCCTCTTCCTAAAAAAATACAATATGTTTTTCTAGACCATTTGGTTAAAACTTGCCTTATTAAGTAGGAGGTCTTGAGTTCAAGTCTCTCTTTTGTTACTTTTAAAAAAAAATCTCATGCTCAAATTTATTTCACTTCAAGTCTAAAAGTGAATCACTATAAGTGGCTTTAATATTTTATTTTAGAGTTATTTATTTTGTATATAGGTTTTCTTTTATAAGGTAATTTCATTGTAAAAGTGATCCCCACTTTTCTTTATAAAAGTGGGTCAATTCATAAAGCAACTTACAGTATCACATGGTCATTTGGTTACCGTTTATGTTTTTTTTTTAAAGGGAATAACTCTCACATCTGAAGTCTATTTTCAGTGCCGTTTTTTTTAAAACTGCATAACGTTTCGAGCTTTTTCCATCCTGATCATCAGTTTCAGTTTTTAAATCCACATTATCTGCATATTTAATATGAATTATACAAGTAATCTCTTACTTACTAGCACCAACTACTTCCAATGGAAATATCATATGGAAGATTTATTAAGAAGTAAAGGCTTGCACTGGATTACCTTGGGAAAGGAAAAAAATACCCACTGATGATGATAAGAAAGTAAAATGGGCTAATAGGAGTGACAAAGCACATGGACTAATTAGAATGTCCATCTCTCCTGATTTAAGGTTCCACCTTAAAGAAATTCATGACCCCCATGAATATTGGGAAAAGATTGAATTTGTGTTTGGTAAACTCAATATTATTCGAGAACAACAGTTAGAAAATCAAGTACTGACCTTAAGTCCAAGTGATTTTTCTTTCCTTGGAGACTATCTATCTAAGTTTAAAACACTTAGAATGTTATGTGAAGATTGCGAGATAGAAATGGAGGAAGAGCATTGCATATATAATATTCTTTCTAAGCTAGGTAGTGCATATTATATTCTTGTATCTACCTTTTATTCCATGAGAGGGGCTCTAGGGAAATATTATCAAAAACCCACTCTTGAGTCATTTTTTGCTACTTTGATTAGAGAGGAAGATAAGATTATACAACTTGGAGTGATAAGCACTACAAGTACCTCCAACAAAGCCTTAGTTTCCCAACAGAAATATAAACCCAAGCATCCCAAGAAGCAAAATCCTCGATACAACAACAAACAACATAAGGGTCCCAAATCCGCTCAGACAACTTCATCTCCTAATGGTGACAAAGGAGCAAAATATAAAAATAAGAAGACTGACAAAAATTGCAACTTTTGTGATAAAGATGGTCATGATGAGTCCAAATGTTTCAAGAATATGGCAACTTTATAAGCAGTGATGAAGAAGCACAACATCAATATTGATTCTACTACTTCTTCTTCTTCTCATGGACATGCACTTTTTGCTTCTGGTTTCTCCTTCAACACAACTTCTACTTCTTCTTTTGATGAATGGATTATTGATTCAGGAGAATCTTATCATATGGCTAAGGATAAAGACATATTTTCATCTCTAAATGAATGTAACACTAAGAAAATATTTGTTGGTGATGATAGATATCTTAGTGTTGTAGGATCTGGAACAATTCAAGTAGATAATGGTCATTTCAATGATGTATTATGTGTTCCAAGTCTTTCTTGTAACCTTCTATCAGTATATAAAATCACTCATTCAGGTGAAGGTAAAACTGTAGAGTTTTCACCTCACCAAGTTGTAATCAAGGATCTAAAATATCCTAAGCATGTTCTTGCAATTGGAATTGCTGATGATATTACCAGGTTGTACAAGTTTGAAAACTTTGGGTCATCATATTTTTCATCAGTTTTTGTTGCTCATAGCGATCAATTGAGCAAAATTTGGCATGAGAAGTTTGGTCATCTAAACTATCGCTCATTGCAGCAACTATGTAATCAACATATGGTGACTGGTCTTCCTCTTGTTTCATGCAGAGATGGTGTTTGTGCCGATTATTTTCTTGACAAACATCATCAGGAAAATTTTGACAAACGTGCCTTTTGGCACACCTCGGGCCCTTTGCATCTTGTTCATAGTGATTTGTGTGGTCCACTTTCTTCTCCTTCCTTTTCTGGGTGCAATTATTTCTTAACTTTGATTAATGATTTTTCCAGACTTACTTGGGTTTACTTCTTAAAACTTAAGAGCGAAGTTTTTGGCCTACAAGGCCCTTGTAGAAAAGCAATCTGGACATCAAATTTAAAAGTTAAGAAAAAATAATGGAGACAAATATGTGAAAAATAATTTTACAAGTTACTGCACTACACAAGGCATCCAAATGCAAGACTCTGTTTCATATACACCACAACAAAATGGTGTTGCTGAGAGAAAGAACCACACATTAAAAGAAATGGCTAATTGTATGATCCAATCTAAGGGATTAAGTCTAAAGTATTGGGTGGAAGCAATCAACTGTGCAAATTACATAGTCAATCACACTCCCACAAAGGCTCTTAAAAATATAACACTGGAAGAAGCTTCGATTAAAATTAAACCAGATGTAAATCACTTCCGTGTATTTGACAACATATCATGGGCTCACATTCCTGATGAGAAAAGGAAAGCATTGTAGCCTAAAAGTGAGAAGTGTATATTTTTTGGTTATTTTGAAGATTTCAAAGGTTATAGACTTCTTCAACCACATTGTAATGAAATTATTATTAGAAGAGATGTTAAATTTGATGAAAATCTCTTGGCCCGCGAGCCTAATTCGACAATTGTGCCTTCTTCGACCTACGAGCAATCTTTGGTGTTTGTGCCTTCTTCTATTCGTATTCTGGTTTCTTCTTCAAATGATGATAGTGAGGATGAAAATCCACCTCTGCCTGCTCACCTTCCTCCAGATGAGTCCTTTGAAATTGAAACAACACCAGTTCCACCGCTTCCTAGATGGGTCCGTTCAACACGAGAAGCATTTGGTGGTCTTTTCGATGATCCTTCATATAAACATAAAAAAAATTCACATTTTTAGTGAGCCTCTTCTCTTTTGGCTCAAGTTTTAGAGACTCATGATCCAAAGACATTTGCAGAAGCTTCCGTTCATCCAGATTGGGATACATCAATGAATGAAGCATATCGTTCTTTAATGGAAAACGATACTTGGGATCTTGTACCTCTTCCAAAAGGAAGAAAACTTGTCATATGTAAATGGGTCTATAGAACTAAGTATGCATCATATGGAAGTGTTGAAAGACACAAGGCTCGATTAGTTTCCAAAGGATTTTCCCAGGTTGAAGGAATTGACTATAATGAAACCTTTTCCCCTATAGCCAAAATGAATTATATCTGCCCTGTTCTTGATCTTGTTGCCTCACATAAATGGGAGGTCCATCAGATGGATGTTAAATCCTCCTTATTGCATGGAGATTTGCAGGAATAAATCTACATGGAACAACCTCTTGGCTATGTCTAGAATGACTCTAACCTTGTTTTTCTCCTTAATAAATCTCTTTATGGTCTTAAGCAAGCTCCCTGAGCTTGGTATGCCAAAATGGACGACTTTCTTATTGACACCAGATTCTCTAGATGCCATTCTGATCCTAATGTCTATACCAAGAAAGTAGGAAGCCATCTCATAATCCTTTTCCTTTATGTTGATGACCTTATCCTTACTAGTAGCGACTCGAAACTTTTAAACCGTGTGAAAACCATCCTTAAGAATATATTTGAAATGACAGACTTAGGATTTTTGCACTATTTCCTTGGCCTCCAGGTTTTGCAAACCAATGAAGAAAATTTTCTTTCCCAGTCTAAGTATGCTTGTGACCTTCTTCATCGCTTTCACATGGATGATTGTAAACCAACCCCTTCTCCCTTCCAGTCTGGAGTCAAGATTACTGCCACTTGTACTTCACCTGAAGTTGATGCCACCCTGTACCGTTGGTTATTTGGTAGCCTCTTATACTTGACTCATACCCGTCATGATCTTTCCTTTGTTGTTGGTCTTATTTCTCGGTATATGGAAACACCCCATGAAATCCATTGTAAATAAACTAAAAGGATACTTCACTATGTCCGTGGTACAGTTCAGTTCGAGATACATTACAGTTCAGGGGGGACTCCTTTATTGGTTGGTTTCACTGATTCAGATTGGCCTGACGAACCTAATGATCGAAAGTCTACTGCAGGTTATGTTTTCAGCCTTGGTTTAAGACCTGTCACTTGGGCCTGTAAGAAACACCAGGCTATTTAACTTTCTTCAGCAGAAGCAGAGTACCGAGCAATGATAAATGCAAGTCAGTAAGCCTTGTGGCTTCGACAGATCCTTTCAGAGTTTGGATTCGAGCAACAACATACGACCAACCTTTGGTGAGACAATCAGAGTACTATCAATATCTCCAAAGACCCAATTCAACATCAATGCAACAAACACATCGAGCTACACATGCACTTCATCAGAAATCTCATTCATGATCAAGTTATTGAAGTGCTCTTTTGCCCTACAAAAGATCAAGTTGCATACATTTTCACAAAGTCTCTTATAGAAGTGAAGTTTTCCATACTTTGATCTATGTTAGGTTTCCAAGAAGTTGTCTTTAAGGGGGGGTAGGTTCTAATGCCTCCTTCCTTCTCCTATTGTGTCAACATTGTAAATCATTCAATCCTATCCCAAGTTTTTCTTAAGGGGGGATGTTAGGATATTTAGACACTTAGGAGTTAGTCAATATGTACTTGGTATAATGTGTCGTTAGGTAAAAGTGTGTTTCTTTAGTATGCATTAGTATGCAATTGTAGTTAGTAAATCCAACAGTCACAATATGTTCCCGACATAGAGTGATCCAATGGTTCATACTCTCCTCGATCTTAATGACCATTGATCCATGGCTTAACACCTGATTGGTCCATGATCTCTATTTAAAGAGCATGGAGGGTCATTTTCCGATGATCGATTGTGAGAAAATCTCTTGTAAAATATATTTTTAATATTTTTCTTTTGCATTAATAAACTTCTCCAAGTGGCCGCGTTGGCTGGGGCCGTGGATGTTTCCCCGTAGGGTTTTTACCATGTGAAAACATCGGTGTGTTGATATTTGATATGGTTATGTGAGTGGTTACTGAAGGTGTTCGTTCTCAGTTGGAATACTTGTGTTGTCGAACATGGCTATGCTCCATATTATTTGAGCATCTCCTGAAGAATGATGCAATAATTTCATTCTGGTATACAAAACATCCACTACATAGATAGAACCAGAGAGAAAGACTCAAGTCATAGGTATTCATCCTATCACACTTGTCTTGCAATGTGCTTACTAAATCTCCTCGTCAGACTATAAGTTACCTTGATGACTTGTTTTTCCATATTCTACTTCGGACTTCATATCTTCACACTTCACTACACCATTCATCGCACTAGCTTAAGGCACCTTGCATATTTTCATCTACACAATATTCGACACACTCTATTGCAGTTCACTTTGTCACTTGTCGCTTTCTCAAAACATCGTCGTGTTGTGGCATAAACATCTGTTGAGTCATTTCGTGATCGTGGACAAAGGATTTTGTCGCATTCCACTTTAATTCGATATTTCATCGTAGGTTATCCTCCTATTCCATGTGCACTCCTAGCAGACTCAGTCACTTCTGTGATTTGTTTTGTGTCATTGATCCTTTCATCCTTCAATCCTTCTATGCACTTCTATTTTCACCCGTTCATGATTTATTCTAGGATTTTCATTTCACATGGATCTACAATAGTGTAATAGATAGAATCATTCCATGCACTTCCTCTTCCTATGCACCAAATGTGCACCATAATGTCTATGCACCATACTTTCTGTGACCTTGCTGACATAAATGACAACACATACTCAACAATTTCTTTAAATTGTACACATAAATTTTCATAAATTGTCTTGAATGCTTCCATCCTCTTTTTTTTTTTCCTTCAAAAATATGCAAAAAAAAAAGTTCTCTCATTTTGTTCCCAAGAAAGAGAACTCATACCACTTGCAGTGAACCTTGATAGATTTAAGAGAGAATATATCTCTTAACTTGAGAAATAAACCCTTAAAATTTATATATATCAAAACTTTCAGACCATAATAGACACAAGAATATATAGGAGAACCCTTAAGGTAGGGTAACACCATCAAATACTCCTTAAGGAAGGAATCAATCCACAATCCATGCTTTCTACAAAGAAATACATCCAATATATTTCTAATACAATGATACTCGTGTGTATTTCTACTTTCTAATGAGTATTCCTAGGGGTCCATGCCAACTATCCCTTATTATTATATTATTTCCTCTTAACTACATAAATGGCCTATTTATTATCCATCAACTACCAAGTGGGCCTATTCCATAATTATGGCCACATTACGTTCATTATCCCCTTGGGTACCTACCTAGGTACCCCATATTATCATCCCTAGATACATTACAATACTACTATAATAAATAAAAACTATGACCTTTTGTTCCTTAATATAGCCTTCTTCCTTGAGAGTTTGGGAGTGTTAATTCCAACCGAAGCATGAAAATATATGGAAAAAATAGTAATGTTGGATGTATGGGCTGACTTGGGTTCTACCTTAGTTCTCCAACAAAACTCTTTTCACCATCTACGCTTCTGGTAAACCAAAAGGCTACACCACGCAAAGAGTGCACAATGCAGTCTCACTCAATATGGTTTATGGGTGACTACAGGACACAGATGTCTGCAGTCATGGAAGGGATTAGGGATGTTCTTTTTACTACTATTCTTCTATTTTAACATGCATCCTTATCAAAACATTCATCAGATATACCATTTTATCCATTTAACAACATTCATCATACTAGTGAGCACTGTAAATAAACTCTAACAGATGCATTAATCTAATCATTTATTCATTATAAAGCATATAAAAATAATACATCACACATAAAGACACCATTTTACCGTGGTTCACCCCCCTGGGCTATGTCCACAAATATCTTCTTCTTATTTCTTTATTCTTCATGAAATTAGTGCTGCACACATTACATCATAGGTTTAAGCATAGTGCATGTGAGGCTGACCAACGTCACACCAAGCTCCACATCTTGTGACCTAAACCTCAATTACATCTCAATATTGACTCCATCCGAGCTCCCCAAATCTAAAAAATACAAAACTTCAGACTCAAAAAGGTTCTTCAAAAGTAATTTCTCTCTCTCCCAAAGGACACCAAAAGATACCTCAATCTACATCATACATCTTCTATTTATACTACAAAAATGGGTTAAAACAATTACATTATGACTCCAAAACCCTAATTCTAAGTGGACTCCACTTGCCCACTTTCTAACTGCCTTCTGCGTGGTTGGTCTTCGATCCAACCATTCCTTATGTCGATATTACTTCTTTCCTGGCGTGCTGCTTCCTTTTCCCTTTATCGCACTGGTCTTCCTTCTTTCCTGGCATGCGTTGCTTCCTTCGGTCCATTCCACACTTAACTCCCAAAAATTCCTACTCCAACAGGCCCCCAACACTAGCCTATGTCTCTTCCCGATCCACTTAGGCCGTGTGTGATTCCTGCACTGCGTTAACCAATTCTTGTAATTTCTTGGCTAGTTCATCTCCCTTTTCCTTCATTTGCGCATTCGTTTCTATGAAGGTCTCCATGACCTGTGATGTAATATGCTCCTACAAGACTTGTATACTTTTTGAGTGTGCCTATTCCATTCTATATTTCTTTGTTTCCAGTGTTGTTATCATTTGTTCTTCTTGATCTTGTAGGGGCTCCAACAGAGCCTATTTAGTCCGCCTTTCCTCTTGGATGTTCTTCACTTCTATTTGCAGGTTCTTCATTTCCTGCGCGACCTGCAGTCTCTCCAAGATAGGAATTGTCTTCAACCTCTGCTTGAGATCCTGGAGTTATGTATTCAAATTTTCTTCATTCTAATCCAACTGCTGGATCCTTTCATCTCCTGCCAGGCTCGTCCAAGGTTATGTGGTCCTTTCATAAAGTTATGCTATCTCCTTAACTTCCAATGCAATGTGATCTGTTTTTTCTATGGCTTGTTGTTATCTTTCTGTTCTAACTTATGGTGGGGTAGTAGGTGTCATTTTCTCTACTAATTCTCTTATCTCCTTCTTGTACCCATCCATCGCCTGTGTGATATTTTGTAGCTTCTCTTCTGCACTAATTTCCCCTGCTAATGCACTCTCTAGAATTGTCTGGAAGATTTCTTCAAGTCTTTCCTCCAATCTATATGCACGATGTTTTTCTTCTTCGCGTTCCATTCACACCTATGTGAGAACAATATTCAACACTTCCTTAGATTCCCTGGCTGTTTCTAAATTTGTGGCATCCGTCCTTGCTCTGCATTGTACCTTGTGTGCCATGCTTATCTGCAAATTATATAGGGCCTTTGTGGAATCTTGGATAACACCAAGTCTAATTATTCAATATCCTTCATGGGTCACTGAGCGATGTCCTCATCTACTTGTAACATACTCTGGGTGATTTGGAATGTCGCACTCCCCACTATTTCTGTCTAGATGGTCTCTTTCTCTTCTTGAATTAGCACCTACTGTGCTGTTCTTTGTTGATGTGTGATAGTGTGTTGTAAACTTTACAACACTTCTTTAACTTCCATAATATTCGTCATAAGTTCTTATCTATGATATTCCATAACATAGAGTGCCTCTTCTCCTATGTCTTGCACCTTATCGACTACTAACTCTGTGTCATCTTATGTGATTGTAAGCTCAATGGGATTCTTCTATGCCCTCATATTATTCCTCTGTTCACTCATTTTCATTGTTGATTTCCTCTTTTCTGTCTATGTAGGTTTGGTGAGATCTGGTGTACTTCCAATCCTTGTCTCATGAATGGAGGTTCCCTTTTTATTTTGCACTTCCCCATTGGTTCTTTTTGCACTATCATTTCCGAGTATTGATCCTCTTGGAATGATTTCGTTCCTTGTTTTCTTTGTTGTTGTCTCAGTACCTGTAGGTTTTCCATGCTCGACTACTTTTATAGTATTTGCAGTTGGGCTACTAGATTTCTGTGTTATAACAACTTCTTCTTGTTCCTTTCCCTTCATTCCTTTCTTCCCTGCTACTGGCACCTTGCACTGATCAGACCATTCTTCAAGTACCCACTGTACTTCTTCCGCTGTAATGCAATAATGAATCTTGATCCATGTCTTTTTTAGGTCTCTTCTTGCTTGTATCCATGTGTTATGTCTGGATGCCTTAAATTTGTCTATACCATCATGTTCCTTCACCACTTCAAGTGGGATTCACCATGTATTTGCAATATTCTCCTGTATCTCTTGGATATACATTCCAAAAATACTTGCATTGGATTTCCTTTGTTTGGCATCTGTGTTGTGTCGCAGAGATTCATACCTTGTTGCGCCACATATTCCTATTCTTCCCAAAAATATGGAATACTTTGGTTTCTCCTATGCATCTAGGGATATCAAAATTAAAATCCATGAGTAGTGGAACTCCGTTCCACCATCCTGCACATCCCTACAGTCTTCTAAGAAAAGGTTGAGAAGATACGGTGCCTAACTCAGAACTGTTCCTTTTTTGCACTACACAACTACTGTGATGACCCCTGCATGTGCCTCCTCTTTGCGAAATTTCCTCAGTAGCTTGCAGGCCATCAACTTTGTCGTAAATTTGGTATCTAGGTCATTTATGTTCTTGATAATCATCCCTCTGCTACCTCTGTCCATGCCAAATTTTTCCTTTACTTCTTATACACTAGATTTTTCCTTAGTTTTGTCATCGAGGTATTTTTCTGTCTTTACCCCATCTATTGGAAATCCTGTCAATTTGGAAATTAGTTTGACATCTATCGGGACAAGTCTGTCCATCCATAAAAATCCTCCATGTACACACACCAAAAGCTGTTTGATGCATGAATTGACATACCTCCCCCTATTGAAATGAGGTATTTCCAACAAATTCATTATTCCATAGTTGTAAAGTCTGGTTATCCACTGCTTAGGATCCATAATCAGGATTCCTGTTGAAGTTGACCCCCTGTTCTCCATATATATCTCCTGTGAAAGATCTGGGAACTTGGTGACTTTTCTCACATCATGATCTGCATACCACAATTTGGGAAAAATTACCAACATATCTTACACAATGATGACGAAGTTTAGAGTGTGAGGTACTGACAACTCAAGATGCATTTGCGTGTGCACTGCTGCCTTCTTATTCGATGGCCCGAATGCCATTTTGTCTAGGGTTTTTTCTTCCTGCATTTCCTCATCTGTGGCTTGGTCATCCTCGACCTCTAGGTTTTCTTCTATTGTAGGTGTCTCAGAATCTATTTTTTCACTGTCATTTTTGTCCTGTTCACCTTCTGCATGCGCCGTTCCTAGGGTTTCTGTGCTAGGGTTTTCTTCCATGCTAGGGTTTTGGCCTTGCGTTGATTGGTTGAATTTTTTTGTTTCTTCTTGTGGGATTTCTTCCTCAATCCACGTCAGTCTAATGGATTCCATATCCATAGTGGGAATATCATCTACATAGACCACTCTGGTAATTTCTTCCAACGAGTTTTTATTGCTACAAGTCCTTTGCGTGAACTGGCTTGGTTTTCCAAACTTTGGTGGTGCCATATTCTTGTCTTTAGGAAAAATCGACTATAGATCTCAGCTGGGTCTTTCACAACCTCTTAGTTACTCACACTTTATTTTCTTGGTCACTCGGTCACTCAAAAATCATTAGTGTTTTTTTATTTTCCTGACTTTTCCCCTTTTATAGGCTCTGTCATTAATGCTCTGATGCACCCTTTCTTTTTCGTTCACTAGTTTTCCACTTTTTCGATCATTCTTCGTCCCTTCATGTGATTTTTACTTTTCCTACATGCAGTCTTATGAATTATGTGGCACCAATTTTCTATCTTCTACACCCTTTCATTCTTAACTATCTGTCTATCACTTATTCTTCTAACTACTTCTTTTTTTCTTTTTCTTCATTTTTCTATTTTTTCGTCCTTTTTCTTCTTTTAACTCCTACTATTTACAATATGTATAAGTCTACTTGTTTCATTGCAACTACTGAAGTTTAGTGTATCGTATTTCCCTATACAGTTTCAGTCAACTACCATTCACCAATCCTTGGATTTCCTTGCCTGCTAAGTTTTGCAGCTGTACAACACCTCCATCTATGATAAAATTTATCTGATATGTCCCTTGCCAATGCATTCTAAGCTTCCCTGGGTGCTGCAAATACTTACTATCATAAAGGATAACCATATCTCCTTCCTTAAAATTATTCTTCTTGATATGTATGTCATGCCATGCTTTATCCTTTGCTTTCTGTACCTCTTGATGGAAACCTGCTATGATTCCATCCTCTTCTAATTCCATCAGTAGAGCCAATCTTTCCTATGCTATGCCCCTTTTTGTCATATCTTTGATTGCTGTAGTGCACAAACTTGGTATCAAATAATATAAGGGAACTACTACTTCCTGTCCATACACCAATCTAAAAGGTGTTTGTCCTATTAGCTTCTTGTATGTAGTCATATAGGCCCTTAGTACTGCTGGTACCTTCAAATCCCAATCATCTCTGTTCACAATAAAAATATTTGTCAAGGATTTCTCCAAAATCACAGTAAAGGCTTCCATCGTTCCATTTTCTTTAGGGTGATAAGGAGTGCTCTTCTGATGATGTATCTTAAACTCTTCAAAAATTGCCTCAATTGTACTGTTAATAAAGTGAGTCCCCTGATCACTCATCAATATTCTTGGGCATCCAAACCTTGTCACTACCTGTTCAAACAAAACGTGTGCTACAGTCTATGCATTGCAATCTTTTACTAGTGCTACCTCAACCCATCTGGTCAAGTATTCTGTCGCTGTAATAATATATCTATCTCTTGATCTTCTTGTTGGTGGATTAATTGGACCTACAAAGTATACTACCCACTTATCAAATAATTTCAAAGTAACCCGAGGTATCAATGGCATCTCATCCCTCCTGGATGGCTTCCCAACTCTCTGATAGACATCACACTTCTGACAATATTCCTTTGAATCCTTATGCACTGTTGGCCACCATAATTCTGCACATAGTACATTCTTTGCAATATATTTTCTTGCATAGTGTCCTCTTGCAACCCCTTCATGCGCCTATGCTAAAATTATAGGCCTTTCATGGTCCATCACACATCTCCTTAAGATGCTATCTACTCCAAGTTTGTATAAATGACCTGTAATCAATTGATAGTCTACAACTCTGACCACAACATTTTTCTTTTGTGCAGTAGTAAATTATCTTGGTGCAAATACTATACTCAAAAACTCAATAATGTTATCAAAATACTCATCAACTATCTATACTAAAAACAATTGTGCATATGGAAATTTGTCTTCCAAGTTACTAGGTTCTTCTCCATTAGTTATCCTGGATAAGTGAGCTAGTCCTGCATTCAATATTCTAGGCTTCACCACAACGTCAAAATCAAATTCTTGGAATAAAAGTATCCATATTCATATCCTCCCCCCCAACACTGGCTTATTGACTAAATATCTCAGAGCATAATGATCTGTAAACATATTGAAATGTTTCCCTAACAAGTAATGTCTATATTTTTGCAAATCATACACCATAGCCAATCCTTCTCTTTCTATATTTTGTATAGTTTTGTTCCAAATCTGATAACTTTTGTCTTGTAAATGACATAGGGTTATATATATCATTTTCTCTTGGTTGTGTCAATACTTTTCCTAGTGCTATTTCAAATGCATCTACATGTACATGAAATTCCTTTTCCCAGTATGGAAACACTAAAATCGGTGACGTAACCATCTTCTCCTTCAAAATATCCAAAATTTGCCAGCATTCACCATTCCATTGATACTTAGTGTCTTTATTTAATGACTTATCCATTGGTGTAGTAATATGTGCATATCCCCTTATGGAATTCCTATAATATCTTGTATGACCAAGTGTAATCTTCAACTGGTGCACTAACTTTGGTGGTGGTAAGTTAACTATGACAACAATTTTAGCAAGATCAACCAGCAGACCCTGTTCACACACCACGTTCTCTAACAAAATACCAAAAGGTGTGCTGAAAATACATTTCTTAATATTCAATGATATCTAACACTCTCTGCATATGTCCAACATCTTCCTTAATACTTCCATATGATCCTTCAAGAGACTAAACATTGTCCAATCATCTAAGCAAACTTCCAAAAACTTATGAATAAAGTCCTTAAAAGTTGCTACTACTACTCTTGAAAAAATTGCTGGTGCATTCTTCAATCCAAATGGAATAACTATATATTGAAATGATCCCCATTCTGTCACAAATGTTGCCTTGTGTCTATATTTTGGTGCTATCTTTATCTGATGATATCCTGAAAACCCATTCGTGAATGAATAAGCTTCTTGACCCCCTACATTATCCAAAACTTCGTCTGTAAAAGGAGTAGGAAAATGATCATGTAGGCAAGAATAATTCAATTTTCTCAAATCTACAAAAATCCTGATCACTCCTTTCTTATTTTCATGTACTACCATGGGATTGATCCATTCTGATTCTTCCATAGGTTCTATAACACCAGCTTCTAGGATTTTGTCAATTTGTGTCTTCACTTTCACTTTGTATATTGGGTTCAATCTGTAAGGTCTTTGTCTGATAGGTATGGATGATGGATTCAAAGGGATCTTCATCTCTCCTAGCTATCCTACTAATCCCTTCATCTATGAGAATGTCGTTGGAAATAAGTCACTGTCCTCGTGCAATAATTTTGTGATCATTTCTACTGTCTGATTGTCCCAATAATCCCCAATACTTGACATCTTTGGGTTTCCTTCAGTTCCAATGTTTACCTTCATTATATTTAATGGTGCAACATAATATTCTGAATCTATCTTGGGACCTTCTACTTCCCTTTCAGCTTCCACTTTTAGTATCTGTATATTGCGCAAATTATCTTTTGCTGGATCTTCTTCTTCTTCGACATGATAATAGGGTAATAGCTTTCCGATAATCTGTATATGTTGGTTATGATATACTGGAACTATTTCAAATTTTGGTTCTTCAAATATTCTGTCTCTTACCACCTTCAATGTTATATTTGTTTATGGACTTTCATGTTCAAAGGAAAATGTAACTATAAAATTATGTTGTATCTCTTCCCAGTTTGTAGTTTCTCTATGTTGTTCCCGTTCTGTGTACCAGTTCCTTGGAATGCCTTCTAATGTGTGAATAAAATGGTGTGGCCATTCTTCTGGGGGTACTAATATCCATTGAACCATGCACCTATCTACATGTTATTGAGGTTTTCCAAATCCCTCATATTTCTCCTCATATCTATGCTCCCGCTCTGTGCCGAATCTAATGTGCAATAACATTTTACATTGAAACCAATTGTTGATATTCTCCTTGTGTGTACCCCACCAACGGGAAGGTGTAGCTTTCAAATAAATATCTAATGATGGTAATATATGACTTTCTACTACGTCTAGCTCAAATTTTATCAAAAACTCTTCTAAGTCATTCACGCCATAACAAGTAGGAGGATCTGTTACCTCTGAGCCAATCCATCTCAGTGCGCGCGTCATTCTGGCGCATCTCCTAATAGATAATTCATGTAGTCACTGTTGCCATTTTTCTAGTACTGTGTCAGAGTCTGAAGCAGAATAACTAATACTCCTCCAACTCATCATTCCATCTACAGTTGGGTTGATATAATCTTCTTCATGCATAGTTTTTCTGTATAACCGATTGACATCTTCTGTAATAATATTGTCTTTCACAGGTTCCACATACCTTCCTCCTTCTAAGGGATCCAATTGCGTAATAAATTTGTACTCCCCTGATTCAAAGGTCATATTCCTTGCCTTCAAATTAATAATAATATGGTTATCAAAATCCCAATCCAAACCCAACAATGCTGGATATGGTGAAGTGTTGTCCACTATGTCAATGACTTCAAAGTATGCTATGGTTCAAACAACATCTAGATCTAATGGAATCCCCTTCAACCTACCAATTGGCACCACTCTATGTTGATTTTCCAACTTCAACTGAATAGGTGAATACCCCAATTGAGGTTCTCCCATAGCTTCCCAAGTCTTCTTTGGAAGAAAATTGACTTCGGACCCTAAGTATAGAATAATATACCCCATATTGAAATCTCCTTTGTTGGCATTCAATTTGAATTCTTGGCTTGTTCTTCTCTTCTTACAGAATTGATTTACTCTTTTTACCCCTTCTTCTCCAGAATTACACTTTTCTAACAAATTTTGCAGTACTTGTAAGGAATTTTTATCATTCAACAATTTTACACATGACCTCAAAAAGTTTCTTAATTTACTTACTTTCTATGAATGTTTCTCTTTGCTAGTATTATCAAATAATGGAGGCATGTCATGCACTGGTATCTCATCTACTAGCTTCAATCCTAAAGTAGACACACTGTTTTCTTTCAGAATCTCCTGTTTAGCCTCTTTGAATATCTCTTTTCCTTTGCGTGCATTGAATTTTTTTTCAGGCACGGTGCTCTTCCTTACCCAATGGTACTAGTCGTGTCTTAGCTCCACCTCTAGTAAATATGTTAATATTCTTACCATCCTCTTCTTTGTTTTCCACAACAATTCATTGCACGTTTTGATTGGTCTGGTTCCTCTTGTCTTGTATTTTTATCAGAAGTGTTGGAAAATCTTCTGTTTCATGGTCTGCTGTGTGACAATACATACATGTTGCAAGTAGTTGTAGGCAGTCTCTTGCATAGTGCCCTTGTTTCTGGAAGTTATGGAAAACTACTGGTCCTCGACCTCCTCCAAAGCTGTTAGGGTCCTAACCTGTACATAGGTAGAACAATATATTCAGATGTAATAAAGGTCAATATTAATAAGGCCTTGCAATAAAATAGAATAAGTCAAATGTAAGAAGACCTAATATAAGCTTCCTCTTCTAGAAGGATCTTCCTCTAGATTCTTCTTTTGATAGACATATTTAGTATAAATAGGAGTTGAGGGTATGAGAACCCTAGCTTGAATATTATTGTAATAGAGCTCTGCTCGACTAGAGGTTGCCCCCTTGAAGAGGCCCATGAACATTGCTCTCATAATCAAAGTGCTATTTCTGTTGTTATTCTTATATCATTTCAGTGTTATTGTGGTGATTATTCTGGTTATATTGTTGTTATTATGCCATTTCTAGCATTTTATTTCTGTTTTGCATACTTTTTATATCTGGTATATTACAAGTGGTATTAGAGCACTTTCCTTGGCAGGAATTGTGGGTAATTTTTTTTTTCCAGGGTAGAGACGTATTCCAGCGTCTTTAAGCCACAAAGATCTTTCGTTATGCGCATAAACCCGTGGTTGAGGGATTCATACACGCAGGAAATACAAGTGGTTCTTAAGCGCACATTTGTTGGCCACCCTTGTAACCCCTGTTGGTACCCCTTCGAGTGGTAGCGCATTAGACAACACCTATGTATGAATCGACCTAGATTTCCTGAAGCCCTCTTTAGATAAACCGATCGACCACTTGACTGCTATAGTGCCACTGAGAACAACACTTGGGAAGATACTCTCTAGTACCTGGCTAGTCGGGTAGTACAGATAAGGGTACGATCTATCCTCCTTAGTTAGTTCCCTGAGATATTGGGCCGAGTACTACTGTTGGAACCCTCACGTATATTAGAGAGCTATAGCACAGGGAAAACCCTCGTTCGTAGAACCCTTGAATACCTAACCCTTGGGGATAGAAACATAAACAAATTAAAACAAACAAGATCTATTGCCGTGCAACTGTGTTCGGGTTGCCAAGTAAATGCACATTTCTTTCTGGTTAAGCATTTGGTCATTTACTCTTTGCAGTATTATTTAGACTGGAGTATAAATCCACAGGTGTAAAAAAAGACCTATTCCATTGGATTCATCTCTTCACCCTTATCACATTCATACATATCACATTTCAGCAAAATTTTTGACCCCGCTCGCCCCTTTTCAGTTCCCCCATCCTCATGGCCCATACCCGTAGCCAAGACTTGGAAGTTTCGTTCAACACCTTGCAATATAGTCTCATTGAGACCCAACAAGAAGTGAAACAACTCAATGCCAATGTTTCCACCATCAATACAACCATGCAATCCTCAATGGAAGAAATCAAAAAAGACCTCACCACCTAGCTTGAATCCATCTTTTCGGCACTTTGCACCAAACTGCATATCCCTACTGATAACCCTTCCTCTTCCTCACCTCCACATACTGAAGGTGAACATTATTCTCATTCCCATAAATTTCAGAACCATCACTTTCAATGTGACCTATGCCTTCTGTGTGTGGATGTGACCAAATTTGATGGTTCGGACCCCACTGGTTGGGTAACCCAAATGGAACATTATTTCTCTTTATACGACATTACAGATGACTTGGCCAAACTCTGGTATGGTTTTCTCCATCTAGATCATGAACGTTGGAAATGGTGGCAATGGAGAAAACCTTCTTGTCAAGGGTATATTTCTTGGACACACTTTGTGGCAGATCTTTATGAATGCTTTGACACTGACACCAACCATTTGGGCCATTTGACAAAGTTGAAACAATCAGGAACAGTGGAAGAATTTATAGCTTCCTTTGAATGCATGGCTATTCGGACAGAGGGCATGTCTGATGCCTTTTTCCGAGAATGTTTTATCAGTGCCCTCAAGGATGAGATTCAGGCCCATGTCCTCATGGCTCGGCCTAAGAGTTGGGTGGAGGCTACTAAAAGAGATAAATAAGCACAACATGTTGTATCTTCTCAAAACTGGAAACCCTCCTTTATCCCTCGCCCTAAACCAATAAATCCCACTACTCCATCCGCTCCAATAAAGATCCAAAAATTGACCAGGGCTAAAATGGCTGAATGCCAACTCAAAGGCCTCTGTTATAATTGTGATGAAAAATATTTCCTGGGTCACAAGTGTAAGGAACAAATGATGTTTATGGACATCTCCAAGGATATTTCAGAAGAGGATATTGAAACTCCCCTTGTGTCTGAGTCACTTGTGCAAGATACCAGATATATAAAATATGCAGAACAGAAACGAAATGCTAAAAATAACAGAATAACAGTAAAATATCCAGCATAATCTTCACAATACACAGAAATGATATACGAAATAGCAACATAAATAACACTTGAATAGAAATAGCACTTGATTCAGATAACAATGTTCACAGGCCTCTTCGAGGGGGCAACCTCCAATCGAGCAGCGCTCTGTTACAATAATATCCCAGCTAGGGTTCTCATACCCTCGAATCCTATTTATACTAAAAAGAAGCATCTA
>ML783973.1:419157-441390 GCA_009831015.1 Picea engelmannii
CTCATACCCTCGACTCCTATTTATACTAAAAAGAAGCATCTAGAGGAAGATCCTTCTAGAAGCGGAAGCTTCTATTAGGTCTTCTTACATCCGCCTTATTCTATTTTACTGAAAGGTCTTATTAATATTGACCTTTATTACATTCGAATACATTGATCTACCTATGTGCGGGTTAGGACCTTAACAACTTGAAACCCCCGACATAACCCCTCCCTTAGACCCTCCTGAAGGAGAATCGGTCATTTCCCTCAATGCTCTCACTGGGTTCTCCACTCCCCAAACCCTCAAGCTAATCGATTACATCAAGCATCGGAAGGTCATCATTCTGGTTGATAGTGGATGCACCCATAATTTTATTCATCATTGCATTGCCCAAGAAACTCATTGCTACATCCATGCCGTCAATAATTTCCAAATCATGATTGCCAATGGTGGCTCCATGAAATGTGGAGGGCATTGTGAAAATGTGTGTATCCAAATTGGTGACTACCACCTGAAATATCATATGTTTGCTATCGACATGGGCGGTTGTGACATTGTGTTGGGTGTAGACTGGCTAAGGACTTTGGGTCCCATTCTCATGGATTTTCAAGCATTAACCATACAATTTGACCAAGAGGGCCACCAATATACATTCCAAGGCATCACCACCGATTCACCTGAGATCATTAGTTCCCATCACATGGAAAAGCTGCTAAAAAAGGGTCATTCTGGTGTTATTGCTAAACTCCATGCCATACAAGCAACAAAAACATCCTCGGTGCCGCAAGACCTCCAAGCCATCCTTTCTAAACATCAAGTGGTATTTTCCACTCCCAGGTACTCCCTCTTTCATGTGGTGCTCATGATCATTCCATTCCCCTTGTACCTGGAAGCCTTCCTCCCAATATCCGTCCGTATCGTCACCCCTTTTCCCAAAAAAATGAAATTGAGAAAATGACCCAGGAACTCCTTAATGAAGGCGTTATCCGCCCTAGTACGAGCCCCTACTCTTCTCTTGTGGTCACAGTCCTGAAGAAATAAGGTTCTTGGTGAATGTGTCCTGACTTCTGTGCCCTCAACAAACTTACCATTAGAGACAAATTTCCCATTCCTGTCATTGATGACATCCTAGATGAACTAAGTGGTACCCAATTCTTTACTAAACTTGATCTTCATTTGGGCTACCACCAGATACGTATGAAAGAGGCAGACATTCCCAAGACTGCCTTTCAAACTCATGAGGGACACTATGAGTTTTTGGTCATGCCCTTTGGCTTGTGTAATGCCCCCTCCATCTTCCAAAGCCTCATGAATCATGTCTTCTGTCCTTTTCTTTGTCATTTTGTCTTAGTTTTCTTTGATGATATCCTCATCTATAGCAAGGCCTGGAAAAAACATCTTGCTCATGTGGATCGAGTTCTCCATCTACTCTCTTAGCACCAACTTTTCCTGAAACAGTCTAAATGTGCTTTTGGCACCTCAGAAGTAGATTACTTGGGTCATCTGGTTGGAAAGGATGGCGTCAAGGTGGATCCTAAAAATATTGAATCTATGCAAGAATGGCCTTAGCCAAAGAATCTCAAAAGATTGCGTGGATTTATGAGCTTAACAGGTTATTATCACAAGTTTGTTAAGAATTACATAAAGATTGCAGCACCTCTCACTGCTATCCTAAAAAAGAACTCTTTCACTTGGACTCCAGATGCTGCTCAAGATTTTCAAACCTTGAAGATGGCCATGTGCACCACCCCAGTCCTGGCCCTTCCTGATTTCACAAAGACCTTTTTCTTGGAATGTGATTCTTCAGGGAAAGGAATTGGTGCTGTCATTATGCAAGAGGGTTAGCCTTTGGCCTTTACCAACAAGCGACTATCTGAAATAAATCTGGGCAAATCTATCTATGAAAAGGAAATGTTGGCTATTCTACATGTCGTTGATTTGTGGAACCCTTATCTATTGTGGCAACACTTCCAAATTAATACATACCATCAAAGCCTCAAGTATTTTATGGAACAACGCATTTCCTCCCTGGAGCAACAAAAATGGGCAACTAAGCTATTTGGCTATGATTAAGAGATGATTTACAAGAAAGGCAAAGAAAATGTGGTTGCGGATGCACTTTCCTGCAAATATGAATATGAAGGATTCCTTTTTTCTCTTTCCTTCATTGTACCAGATTGGCTCCAAGCCATTTGCCAGGAATGGCTACAGGATCCCAAAAGTTCATAGCTGATCCAACAACTGTAGTCCAGTGCTCCAGCTCCCCCAGGGTACTCTTGGATCCATGATGAGCTTCGATACAAAGGCCATCTATATTTAAGTAAACAATCAAAGCTTAATCCACAATACTTTTTGAGCTTCATGCTACACCGACAACAGGGCACTCTGGGTTCACCAAAACCTATGACAGGCTCAAACGTTCTTTTTTCTGGGATGGCATGAAACAAAACATTCATAATTTTGTCGCTGAATGTGATGTGTGTCAACGCAACAAGGTTGTAGTGTGTGTGGCACACTACAACCACTCTAGATTCCACCTGCTATTTGGAAGGACATCTCTATGGATTTTATTACAGGCTTACCCAAATCGGGAAATAAATCAGTCATCATGGTGGTTGTTGATCGCCTTTCCAAGTATGCTCATTTCTGTGCTCTTCAACAACTGTTTACAGCATCCACGGTGGCTCAAATTTTCATGGATCAGGTCTTCAATCTTCATGGCATGCCACACTCTATTGTTTCTGATCGCAACCCAACTTTCACAAGCAACTTTTGGCAAGAAAAGTGCAAGCTACAAGGCACCCAATTTCATCTCAGTACAACTTATCATCCCCAGACTGATGGTCAAACAAAAGTTGTCAACAAGTTTTTGGAAACATATTTGAGGTGTTTTTCCATGGAAAATAAAAATCAGTGGGCTCAATGGTTACCCCTAGCTGAATCGTAGTACAACACTTCATACCATAAAGATACACGCATGACTCCTTTTGAAGTGGTATATGGATAGAAGCCACCTTCATTTCTTTCATACTTACCTGGTGTCTTGAAGGTCCAGGCGGTTGACCAAACACTTACAGTTTGAGAGGCTATTCTCCGTACCCTCAAAGAGAATTTGGTCATGGCACAAAATCAGATGAAGCAACAAGCAGATCAAGGTCACTTTGAACATCAATTTGAAGAAGGGGATCAGGTGTTTCTTTGCCTGCAACCTTACAAGCATAATTCCCTCAAGGCTGAGCATTGTACTAAGCTAGCACCCAAATTTTATGGTCCTTATACAGTTCTCAAGCATGTGGGACAGGTGGCCTGTTAGTTATATTTTCCCTGTCATTCGAAGCTACATCGTGTTTTTCATGTTTCCTGCTTAAAGAAAGTGATCGGAACTAAGTGCCAAATTCAAAACAACCTTCCCAAGTTAGCCGAAGAAGGATCCATTTGGCTACAACCAAAAGATATTTTGGACCAGCGTGAGCATCGCCTGTGTCAGAGAACCATCAAGGAAGTGTTAATTTAGTGGAAAGATACAACTCCAACAGATGCCACTTGGGAACCGGCTACCATTCTATAGCAATTTCCACATCTCAATCCTTGAGGACAAGGCTGTTTTTAAGGGGAAGGACATGTTAGGGTCCTAACCCACACATAGGTAGAACAATATCTTAAGATGTAATAAAGGTCAATATTAATAAGGCCTTGCAATAAAATAGAATAAGTTGAATGTAGGAAGACCTAATAGAAGCTTCTGCTTCTAGAAGGATCTTCCTCTAGATGCTTCTTTTGATATACATATTTAGTATAAATAAGAGTCGAGGGTATGAGAACCCTAGCTTGGAGATTATTGTAATAGAGCTCTTCTCAACTAGAGGTTTCCCCCTTGAAGAGGCCCATGAACATTTCTCTCAGAATCAAAGTGCTATTTCTGTTGTTATTCTTATATCATTTCAGTGTTATTGTGGTGATTATTCTTGTTATATTGTTGTTATTCTGCCATTTCTAGCATTTTATTTTTGTTTTGCATACTTTTTATATTTGGTATATTACAAAATCCTCTTCCTCCATGAACTCCTCCTTTGAAGCCACCTCCATTTCCTTTATTATCTCCATGAGGTGTATTATATCAAGATCCCTGATTGTAGTGCAACTGCATATTATTATACTGTGGTGGTGTTGCACACTACTGCAGTGGTGCTCCAAATTGTTGCTAATTGTTATACTGCAGTTGTGATTGAAACTACTACATGAGGTTATATTGTGGTTGTTTCACTTTGTTATACTGTGACTGCTAAGCAGATTGTCTTGTTACATGTTCATCCTGCACCTTGTATGTATCTACAATCCTTTCTTTCACCATCTCCAAGGTTCTACAGTCCTTTTCTTCATGTCCAACTGACTTGCAAAAATTACAAAATGTGCTCTTCGGTACTATCTAATACTTCTACATCAAGGGGAAGTGATAGGGATCATGCCCATGTGTTTTGAAAATTTCACACAATGGTCCTCCTAAAGCTAAGGGGTTAGGAATACTCACTCCAATATACTGCGCAAATAATGGACACTCATTCTTGTGATGGCCTTTTTTCCTGCACATTGTACACTAGACATCTTCTCTTTTCTCCTTTCCTTTATTCTGATTCAACTGGAATGTTAAGTTATTCAAATCTTGTTTCAGTTCTTCCATAACTAGATCTGTATGCTTGTACTGGTTTTCTTCTAACTGCAATGCTTCTTGCAGAGCTTCAACCTAGCTCTGGAATTTATTTTGTCTCAAAGGATACTTCAAGTGTGGAAACATATAATTAACAAATAAATTTCTATGTTGCATATCAATATTAATGTACTTTAACTTACCTTTTATCCTCTTAAACTTCTGGTCCACTTCCTAGACTGATTCTCCTCGTTTTTTCTTATTCTCTATCATTTCATTCATAAACTGGTCTTCTGAGATTTGTTTCTAAAATTCATTTATTAACTGCCTCTTCACCTCTACTACACTTGTAGGCATTCCTGTTGGATTATTTGTTGCGAGACCCATGTACCAGTTTAATGCGTAGTCTCTGAATGTGATTTCCAATTGTGAAACCTTTGTATCTTCATCTTTAATTTGCTTTGCTTCCCATATCTTCTCACATATGAAAACATTCTTTTCTAGATCATCTGAACTGTCCCCTTGGAGCTATGGTAACCTAATAGTTGGATCTTGTCCTTCCATTGTGAAATTTGCTGAACTACCACCTCTGCGCAGTGTAGATACTTGACTGCTCCTTTCTAAACTTGCACTTCTGCTACTAGACCCACGTATTGTAAAAATTCTTCTACCACTAATCACTTGCTAGTTAACTAGATTTTATTCTTCATATGTGTTAGTCTCACATGTGGTTTTGGGTTTCACACTAATTCAGATCTAGAATGGAGAGACTTCTTCTGCGCTGGAACCATGATCTCTGGTTTTCCTCTCATATGTGGTACACAAGATATCCTCAATATTCCCTGTGGCACAAATATCCTCTACCTCTTCCTCATCAATGTCCAAGCCCTCTCACTCAACTATTTACCTCCTCTTGTTATTTATCCTATACTGGTAGGGTCATCCGCTACGCATCACACCTGCTTTCCTTATGATTTCCCTAGTTTGTTCATCATCCATCATGATGGGGTCCATTTCTTCCTTCTTCTAACTACTCTTCAGAGCCTTCTCCATTTCTCAAATATTCCTTAGTTCTTCCCTCAACTCCCCCATGCACACAGAGTGATATAATTGTCTGAGTCCATGATCATCACACCTTTATCAAGTAATAAGATCTTGATCAATGTGTAGAGTGACCTAATGTACCTCCCTCTGGGTCACCTCAAGAAATATCTATCTGCAACAGTATATGACTTCACTGTGTCTATTGAAAATTCAGTAATAAACCCCATAACAATACTGTCTAGCTAGAAATCCACTGCGTGCGTGAATCTTTTATTAACCCTTTCCAATCACGCAATATTTTTAGTAGTCCACTCTACTAGCCTAATCCGATTAGTATGATGGGTATCTTTCAACCTTAATATCCACGCCTATATTAACTCTAGAAAATAACAGAAATATGCTTCATGCAAATCAGTAAACACATACCTCTGCAAGTACTGGCGCGATGTATACCTGGAACCCTTATTATCTTTTTGCGCGAATTCTAGCTGCTTTTTTTCCAACCATATTTCAATTGCTTGCTTCATAGGATTCCATGGCTTGAACATCCCTTTCTACCACTACATCTTCTACATTATACCCCTTCCAGGATTCCCTTGTGAGTTCGAGCCAACAATGGAACCATTTGTTGGATGTATGGGCTGACCCGAGTTCTACCTTAGTTCTGCAACAAAACCCTTTTCACCATCGACCCTTCTAGTAAACTAGAAGGATACACTGCACACAAAGTGAAAAATGCAGTCTCACTCGAGATGGTTTATGGGTGACTGCAAGACGCATATGTCTATAGTCATGGAAGTGATTGGGGATGTTCTTTTTACTACTTTTCTTCTATTTTAACATGCATCCTTACCATAAAATTCATCATATCTATCATTGTATCCATTCAACAAAATTCATCATATTAGTGAGCGCTGTAAATAAACCCTAACAAATGAATTAATCTAATCATTCCTTCATTATAAAGCATATAAAAAGAATACATCACACATAAAGAAACCATTTTACCGTGGTTCACCCCGCCTAGGCTACATCAACAAAGATCTTCTGCTTAATTCTTTATTCTTCATCAAATTAGTGTTGCACACATTACATCATAGGTTTAAGCATATTGCATGTGAGGCTGACAAATGTTGCAAGATCCACAACTTGTGACCTGACCCTCACTTACATCTCAACATTGACTCCATATTGTAAATTCTAACCTTGTACAATATCTACTGCAAACTGATATTCAGAAAAGAACAGAAAAGATGCAATGGCAAATACAAACATTACACAGATATTTTTCACCTGGAAACCCAAACCGGGAAAACCATCATATATTATATTGATACACATTGTGTTACATTGTTTACAATACAATATACATATAGGAGCCAACGGCATCCAAAACCCTAACCCAATGACCTAGATTAGTCCAAAACCCTAATTACTTAACCGGAAATAGAAAACCATCGGCAAAAACCATGTGCCGAAAACCACCTAATATCATGTGGTCCCGGAAATATGTCGGCCCGAAACCGGCGAAAATATGTCGGCCCAAATTTTTTTTTTTCGGGGGCGTTGCCCCCGAACCCCCACGCGGGGGGCTCCGCCCCCCTGCACCCCCCCTCTTACCCCCCTGCACACCCGGCGCAAGCGCTCAAACACTACTACTCGTGCAAAGAATATAACACATATGAGCTCCACATCTCTCAAAAATACAAAACCTCAAACTCAAAAAAGTTATTCAAAAGAAATTTCTCTCTCTCTCCTAAAGGAAACCAAAAGATACCTCAATCTACCTCATATATCTTCTATTTATACTACAAAAATGGGTTAAAACCATTACATTATGACTCCAAAACCCTAACTCTAAGTGGAATCCACTTGCCCACTTTCTAACTTCCTTCTGCGTAGTTGGTATTCGATCCAACTATTCCTTGTGGTGATCTTCCTTCTTTCCTGGCACACTCCTTCCTTTGCCCTTTTTTGTTCTAGGATTCCTTCTTTCTTGGCATGTGCTGCTTCCTTCGGTCCATTCCACGCTTAACTCCCAAAAATGCATGCTCCAACAAGTACCCTCTAGTTATAGATATTTAGAAGGTTCCAATGCTCTTTATTATTTCTCTTTATGATACAAGTGCATATTGGTGGCCACCCACTTGTTCCACTAATTCAGAATGGTTCCACATCTTGGAAATGTTTCTACGATTTTTTGGGTCCCAAACTTCCAGGTTCATTTTGAGGACCTAAAATACATGTTTTTTGGCTTGATATCACCTATCATGTAGCCAAAGAAAAATTCTATGCTGAATGGAATGTGTACTCCTTGGATATAACTTTTCGATGAGGTATCAAGTGTCCCAAACAAAGATCATATGCAAAAGCTGTGCCCCCAAGAAGTTGATGTATCAACTAACCACATCAGGTCCCACAAACCTTTTGGTGTTTCATCTTCTGGGGTTAGGGTTTTGGATGTTTAGGATTTTCTCATTGATGCTTTATGTTAAAATTCCTTTTTATCCTCTTTATAATCAACTTCTTGCGAATGAGTGTAGACAAAACATCTCTGTCTTTAGAGACAAGCTATCACCATTCTAGCTAGCTTGTGTGCTTTGCATTTTACAATCTTTTGTATTTCAGACAGTCATTAATAGAATATGCGTTTTACTATATTACTGTGTTCCTTGCAATATATTTGTGTATTTACTTGTTATATCTCGATTATATCTCTACCTTCATGTCATTCTGAATATAATCTAGATCAATGGTATCAAAGCAATCTTCTCTTTGTTGTTTCTCTGTGCATGTCCCCAACGAGGTCAGGATACCACGATTTAATGGGTCTTGAACTAGTTGAGCTTGGGCAAGAATGATCTTTCAGACCCAAGTAGCCTCCCATAGTATAATAAAAGAGAGACAACATATCAATATATTCTATCAAACTATTGCTCGAGGAAGCTCTCGTGCGACAGAGGAACATGATGGATATTTTTTCCCAGATCCTTCAACTATTTCCAACAACAATGGAGGAAACTTTAACCAATAGTCACTTTGAATGTGCAACACCCTTTAAGGTACAATTTAAATTTACATTCCTTTATTTGAAGGGCCATATAGACACCGACAGTTTGGAAAAATGTTTAAGTATGCTAGAGGGTTATTTCTCTGCCCAAACGTTTTCCAACAATGAATAAATCACCTTCGCATTCCTTAAGGCCCTTCCCCATGTTATAGATTGGTGGAAGACTTACTATGAACAACATGATAAATATAAGTCTACAATTTTTGGGCCATGACCAACTTTGGTGGATTTTTTTGATTCCCTCAAGGAGAAATACTACCCTGTTGGAAACTATGATGACTGGTACACGAGATGGGAAAATTTATGACAGGAGAGAGACCAAATAGTGCCTAATTACACCAACATATTCCATACCTTATGCACAAAGCTAGGTATTAAAGACTCCAAGAGAAACTTGGTTCTAAAGTAATGCAATGGCCTACATAGGTACATCCAAATAGATATGCATTTCCTAGACATTTCCTCACTAGGATCCTCTTACTGATATGTTGTCAAAATCGAGCAAAAATTCAAGAAAAATAATAAGTGAGATTTTAGTTTTGAAAACACATTGCAAAAAAATCTTGGTAAATGTGGACATCACTCCCAAGGAAAAGGATAGAGAAAGGATGGCCAGCCCTAGGAAAACTAGTCCAAGCTACTAAAAGAGAAGGCTAATGGGAAGTCAAAGAAGAACATTGAAAAATGGTGTGAATTCTAAAACATCCCTTGGAACATTACTGATGAATGTCGCTCCAAATAGTCATTTTTGGTTGAGATGAAAGCCTCAAGTTTGGATGTTGACTCAAAATTTGATTTAGAACTAGAAAATGGAAAATTGATCATTGATACAAAACCCACTATCACCATCGATACCTCAAAATTACAGCTAGAGGAACCATATGATCCCGAAGAAGGGGAGAACCTCTTCCACTCACAGATGTGGGTGAAGGGGACCCCACTTCATTTCATAATTGATAGTGGTATCCAAAAGAAACTAATATCAACAAAGGTCATCAAGAGGCTTAGCCTAACAACGAAGTGACATCCTCATCCATACACCATCAGTTGGCTTAGCCAGGGATGAGACATCCACATCAGTCAATAATGTCATCTACACTACGACATCAAAAAATTCAAAGACGAGGCATTGTGTCATGTTTCCCCCCTTTAATTTTGTGATGTTCTGTTAGGATAACCATATATGTGGAAGACTGATGTTGTTTAAGAATCTAGGCCTTGCAATTCCATTAGTACTTTGGGAGGTCAACTCTACAAGGTCCCAAAGGCAGTCCCGAATACCGTGGTCTCTTTTATCTCTATGAACCAGTGCATAAAGATGGTCTCTCAGACCGAGAGATTTTTCCTCTTTATGGTTTAGTTAGAAGGTGAACAGAAGGTCACTGCAACTATCAAAACCTTTGCACGAGGTCTTTCTACATAGTAGCGGTAGGTGGACAAGATAGTAGAAGAGAAAAAAAACATCTTTCCCTCGCCTACTAGGGTGCCTATGCGTTGTAAGGTAGATAAATCAATTGATTTGAAACCTTGTGCTCCTCTTCCTAATGAGCCAAATTTGAGGGTTTTATGATCGGCTCTGCCCTAGGAGTGTACTCCAACTGCCTCATAGTACCAGGAGAAGAAACTTCACCCGTTTTAGCTTCCTTTAGCTTGGGTGCTCTCGGAGAGCATCTTGTGGTTGGATTTCTTGGTGACATTTTACCTACAACTAGAACATAGTTAGAGACCATGTAAGAAATCAGATGCACATATAAATCAAGATCACCAGATTGAAAAACTTGAACACATACCTTTGCAGTTTGCTTAACCTAGTTTTGATAATCTAAGGATCAACACAGTCTCAAGATGCTTTCTTTGCTTCTTCAGATGCTCTGGAATTCAAAATTGTGCGCATAATGAAATTGTTCAAAGTCATTCTAGAGATTTAAACATGATGAACTTACCTTGTCGCATCAACCATTAAATTCGAGTTATGAGTGTAGTTCTATTAAATCTGCAGCCAGATATTCAAAGATGTTTAAAATTAAATTCGATCATAGGTTGACGTCACATGCACGGTTTTTAATGTGGCCTATCAGTGATTTCAAATCATTGTTGTTCAATCGATGCACGGGGTAGAAACATATGAGGGTTGAGGCATTAAATAGTTTATTGAATTCCCAAATCTGATCGTATCTTGTTCCAAAAACATCCCATTATTTCTCTAGTCCAACTGGTGAGTCGGGGGTCGGGGTTATACTTTGAACATTTTTTGTTAATATGTTCTCGTAAAAGATATGATGCTGAACGATCTTTCCATATAGAGCTGATGTGGCAAGGATGACCTGGAGGTGTGACTAGGACACATAAAACTTTAAGACGACTCGAGGTGAAACTAGGCCATACGACATCCTTACGTGATAAATACACATGGCACTCGAGACTAGTTCCTTCATTTACTCGTGTTAATCAAAATTGGGAATTTCTTTAAGCTACACATTCTAAAACCCAATCCTATCTTGGTGACGCTGAAAATTATCAAGGATCGACGATCGGTGATAAACCTACCCAAGTTCTCCCAGATCAACTCTCTCAAAAAATTCACGATGCCGAAAGTGTATCAGGGATCGACGATCGATGATATGTTTATCACAGAAAAAATCGATTTTTTTAACCCTTCTAAATTTCCTCGACCCCGATAAAGCGCATCGGTCATCGACTATCAATGATTTCTTTACGGCTTTTGTCAATGTCTATCCTTCCCATTTTTTTGCCGACGCTGATGGGGATTGACTATCTCTTGAAACTTCATGGTGAATAATGCATGCAAACCAACTCCACCTTCTGCCAATGTTGATGGTGCATTGACGATCGAAAATTAGTGTAACTTTGTGGCCACTTTCCCTTCTTTAATTTTACCGACGTTGAACATAAGCGCGTTAGGTGCAATGTTAGATACAAATTCTTACTTAGGATGTCAAGTTCTTTTAGACACAAGGTTTCATCTAAAAATTTCAAACACCCTGACTTGATTGATACGAGTCATGAAAACAAAACAAAATAAACCATCCCCCCCATGTGAAATCAATTTACACAATAAAAGAAAACAAGTGGTACCCAAAAAGTGATAAAATTTCATAAGGATTTTAGGGTGTGTTGAGTGCTCAACAAATGGTGATTTACTAGGACAAATAAGAATCTATGTTCCTTCCCTGGGCTTAGTTGATGCAGAGACTGGTTAAGAACATAATTGGTTTTGTTTTTATTAGAGTCTCTTCTATACTTGCATTTAAAATTCCCCCGGTTCGTGAATCTGGGCCCGCCTATGGAGTTTCAACCCTTGTTCCACCTTTGGTCCTCTTGACCATGACCCACTCCCCCTTTTGAAAAGAGTCGAGTAAATCATTCATCGGCACCAGGCCTTTTAGTTATCATCATTCACTTGATGTGATGTTTCTCCACTTCCAATGAGTTTCCATAGCCCTGATGGAGTCACCCCGACATCACAGACCTTGCTCTGCTGCCAGCGAGCATCCATATCCTCAGTGGAGTTATCAACATACCCTCTCCTACTTCATGCTCATTTGATATAATTGATTTATTTTTGGAAGAGATGCCCTAAGCGAGTGGGAGAGGAGGACGTCTGTTATCTGCAAGATGAGATGGTTAAGGTGAAATTTTTCCTAGCTTTGTCTTGAGGTACATGTGGTCCTTTCCAAATTACCATATTTCCCTTCAAGTTTTACTAGAACACCAGGCAAACACTTCATTTATTTCCAAGATTGTTTATTCAAAAATATTAGATACATAACTCTTTTAAGAAAACCGCAGTTTGCCCAATGTTTCTTGTGTTGCATGTAAGCATGAGTCAAGAAGAGAGTTTGCTACACCATATTGATTAAGGTCAGCCAATTCCTTGTGGAACACAACTTTAGTGCACAAAAATACCACAGAAAATAAAAACATAAATAAAGGACTCTGCAATTAGCCTACCTAACACCTACAAAATAGAATAACATGAAACAACACATACATTTTTTTTTAACAGAAATATTTTTTTAGGGCTTGGCCATTCACCCAGAGGGTGTTGATTTCCCCCCTCAGATTTTGCAACCGATATGTGCCTACCCCAAGTTTCTTGGCTACCTGGAAAGGTCCAAGCCATAGATTCTGAAACTTTGAATGCTTTCCCTTCGGTTCATTCACTCTATCCCATTTCAGGACTAAGTCTCCTACTTTAAAATTCTTCTCTTTGGCCTTATGCTTGTCAAACCATATTTTAACTATCTGCCGATGAGCGAAAAACTTTGATTTTTCTTTTTCCCTTGCTTCTTCCAGTATGAGGAGGGTATCAATTCTCTGTTGAATAACAGGTGAGGGTTTTCCTCTGGATCCCTGAGCGAGTTGAAGAGATGGAAGATATAGCCCTTTCGAGAGGATGGCTTCTTTTCCGTATACCAGAAAGTATGGGGAGTTCCCTATAGCTTCCTTGGGTGTTACTCTATCCACCCATAAGGAATTATGAAGCGAATTGTACCAATTCCTTTGATTGTCTGCAACTGTTTTCTTCAAGATCTTGACTATGTTCTTATTGGTTGATTCTGCCACTCAATTCCCCCATGGATAGTAGTTTGCAGAGTATCTAATTGTGATTCCTTTATCTAGAGAAAACTCTATTAGTAGGGTGGAGGAAAAGTAAACAAGATTATAAAAAACAAGAACGGAAGGCATACCGAACCTTGTGATCAACTGTTGTTTTATGAATTGGATTACCACCTTTTCATTTACGTGAGTCAAAGGCATGGCCTCCGCCTATTTCGTGAAATAGTCCATCGTGGTCAGTATGTATCGATGTTTCTTTGAAGAACTTGGGGTAATATATCCTATGAAATCCAACCCCCATTTCTCAAATGGTCTGGATATGGCCACTGGTTGGAGTGGGACAACTACTCTCTTCCCCCCCCCATGCTTATTTGACAAGTTTTTTTACAGTTTCTAGTGTATGTATGAGCGTCCTTAAACAGAGTAGGCTAGTAATAGTCGAATCCTAGTATCTTGTGAGTGGTGGTATTCCTTGCAAATTTTCCACTTGTAGGACCATCATGGATCTCCTTCAGAACCTTTTTTGCGTCTTCATGTTCAAGAAATCTCAAAAGTACCCCATCATAATTCACATGGAAGAGCACTGAATTTATGGGGCGATATTGTGCCAATGTTAGTCTGAGAGCTCTCCTTTCCTTAGGGTTTAGGTTTTCTGGGCAAGTCCCATGATGTAGGAGATAAATTAGTTTTCCATACCAAGACTCCTACCCTGGGGAATATATAAAGCTTCACTACACCATAACACCAATTCATTCTCCCACCCGGAGTCTTCATTTACTTGATCTTGGGCTTCAACGACCAGTTTAAACAATCCCTGACCCTTAACAAGTTTGGAAGGTTTTATATCTAGATAAAATTCTTGGACAACTGCCATCCAATTTCCTCTTCTTTCCCCCATCTCCTATTGAGTGAATAGGGATCAAACTACATGATGAGACACAATGAATTTGGTATGATTTTTTATGATGTAAGATCTGAAATGTTTTACTTCTTTGTATACCACATAAGCTTGTTTTTCTATAGTAGGGTAATTCAGTTCGACCCCTTAGAGATTAGTGCTCATAAATGAGACCGGGGCCTCATTGTTGTCATCATCCTTCTAAGTCAATACTGCAACTAAATATTGGTCGGAGTAAAAAGTATAGAGGAAAAAATATTTGCTAAATTCGGGACTTCACAACACTGGAGCTTGAGATATTGCAGTCTTAATATTGCTGAAAGCACTTTTTCGTTTGTCATCCCACTTAAATTCAACATATTTGTGAATCATTTTTTGTAATGGTTTGATAGTTTCAACAAAATTGGGGGTGAACTTCCTCACAAAAATGATTTTCCCAAAGAAGAATTGCATAGCCTTTTTGTTGTGGGGTAAGAGAAGCTGAGCTATTGCCTTAATTTGTTCTGGGTCTATGTGAATTCCTGCTTGAGATATAATATGGCCTAGTAATTTCCCTTCCTCGACACCAAAAATAGTTTTCTTAGGGTTTAAATATATACTGTAGTTTCTACTTCTTTCGAAAATATGAGTTAGATGTTGGATGTGATCTTCTTTGTTCTTTGAATACACAATTACGTTGTCCAAATAGACTACTACACACTGGTTGATCAATCCCCAAAAATCTACGTCCATGGCCCTCTGGAAGGTTTCCCCTGCATTAATTAACCCAAAGGGCATGTGTTTATAAGAAAAGGTTCCCCACTTGGTTTGGAAGGTAGATTTCAATCAGTCTTACTCTGAAACTAGAACCTAGTTGTAACCTGAAAACCCATCTAACAGGGAGAAAATTTCAGAACTATACACGGTCTGCAAGAGTTGTTCCATTGGTGGGACTGGGTAGTTATCCTTTTTTGATGCTCTATTGAGGTTTTTGGAATCCACACATAGGAATATTTCCCCATACTTTTTCCTGACATGAACCAAATTTTCTACCCAGACAAAGTGTCTAAATTGAAAGATAATTTTAGCATCTAGTAATTTCTATAACTCCTGATACATGAGGGGTTTTAGAGATGGGTGGTACTTCCAGAGCTTTTGTTGGAAGGGTTTTACTCTGGATTTTAATGGAATTATGTGTTGGAGAGTGCGAGTGTCATAAGTATTCAGATCATGGTAGGACCATGCAAAAATGTCTTGATATTCTCTGAAAAGTTTGAGATAGGATTTCCTTTCTTCTTTAGACATTGTCTTGCATAGATTTATATTTTTAGGGTTTTCCAGGTTTCTAGGTTTATAGTCTCGTACATGGGACACAATATCCCTATCTTTGTGTTTGTTTACCCTTTAAATCTTTCCCTTAAGTCAAAGAGATTCTCCAAATTCGCTAACCCTTTCGGTATCATGTGAAACTTGGGTATGTTACTAAAGTGATCCGTTTCACATCTTTATTCATGGGAATTAATTTCTACTAACCGCTCTTGGAATACTTCATCGTCAATAGCCAGGTATTTAAAATCTTCTTGATTCATTAGGAAGTTTATAATCTATTCATCTCCTTCAAAGACCTTCCAATTAGAAATATTGTTGGGAACTGATGGTTTGTAGAGGAGTTCCATAGTGAACTTGGAGGCTTCATAGTCTTCTAAAGGGTATAGAATTGAAGCAACGGTGGTTAGGGAATCAACAAGAGTATTCTTTGTTAAGGTTTAAGCTATTATTAGAGTTATTTTCATTTCAATAGATAAAAATAGCATAAGATAGGATCACGGAGAAATACACAATCACAAGAGACACATAATTTATCCTGGGAAACCCTCATGGGGTAGAAAACCCAGCAAAAATTCCTTAATATAGATAGCCAATACAATGCCAAGAGATAATTCAAACAAGTACATAAATTCCTTTCCCAAAGATGCACCTCTCTCTCTCTCTCTTCTCCAATTGCAACTCCGAAACTTGTCTCTCAATGATCAAGTGAGTGTGTGTCTAAGTGAGGCACTAGCCTCCTTATTTATACAAGTCTCGCACATGTGGAAGTGTCTTTTCACTGGCAAGGCTGGTTTCTTCTTCTGGGTGGTTATAACCACCTTTATTATATTTCAGGGCTTCTTTAATATATTCTGAGGCCGAATTCTCTTTCTGCCTATTACAATTACATTATGACCAATCTACAAAATGGGATTTGGTCCTTTATAGTAGCCGACATGATCAATCCACAATGGGGATTGATCCTATGAATAATATATCAAATAATAATTAGAATACACTTTGCAGTTACATTATTTCAACACTCCCCCTTAACAAGAAGGGTATTCTTCAACAACATTAGACGAGATAGAGGCCTTTATCATCAACAACATCAGGAGGAGAACATCATCAATATCATCTTGGAACACTGACTGGCATATCTATAAATCATCGAAAGTTTTATTCATCAGCAACATCGTCATTCTCAAAGGAATGAAATCATCATCTCCATCAATATGAATTAGAATAAAACTAATACATCATCATCATCACAATATGAGGTTGGATCATCATAATACGGGACTGGATTTATGTCATAGCTATTAAGCTAGAATCTCAGTACTCGTCTTGCTTTATGTCACAACAATCAAGCTGGAAGGAAGATACTAGACTTGATTTACGTCACAACTTCTCAAGCTGGAAGCACAATACTAGTCTTATCTCAACATATTGCTTTACATCACAACACTCAAGCTAGAAGCAAGATAATAGACTGGCTTTACGTCACAACTATCAATATGGAAGCACAGTACTAGTCTCATCTCATCATCTTTCTTTACATCATAGCACTCAAGATGGAAGAAAGATACTAGATTGGCTTTACGTCACAACTATCAAGCTGGAAGCACAATACTAGTCTCATCTCATTGTCTTGCTTTACGTCACAACACTCAAGCTGGAAGCAAGATACTAGACTGGCTTTACGCCACAACTATCAAGCTAGAAGCACAATATTAGTCTCATCTCATCGTCTTGCTTTATGTCACAACACTCAAGCTGGAAGCAAGATACTAGAATGGATTTACATCACAACTATCAAGCTGGAAGCACAATACTAGTCTCATCTCATCGTCTTGCTTTACGTCACAGTACTCAAGCTGGAAGAAAGATACTAGATTGGCTTTATGTCACAATTATCAAGCTGGAAGCACAATACTAGTCTCATCACAACGTCTTGCTTTACGTCATAATAGTCAATCTGGAAGCAAGATACTAGACTGGCTTTACGTTGCAACTATCAAGTTGGAAGCTCAGTACTAGTCATATCACAACAGCTACTCCCCCTTTCGAGGAAGGTCCTTTCGGACTATACCAAGCTTATCTCGAAAGTTCTCAAAATTTACATGAGATAGAGGCTTGGTCAACACATCAACAACATGTTCATCCGTGCTAATGTACTGGAGCTTTAAGGATCCTCTCTACACCATGTCACAGATGTAATGATAACAAATATCTATGTGCTTCGACCTATCATGGAATACATGATTCTATGTCATCTTTATGCAATTCTGGTTGTCACATAGGATCATGGTTGCTTCCATCTCTAGGTCAGAATAGACCAATCAACAACTTTCAAAGCCATATATCTTCGCAGCTGGAATAACATGGAACAATGTATTCTACTTCCGTTGTGATGAGAGAAATGTTGCATTGCTTCCTACTCTGCCATGAGATCATGGATGATCCCAAACTGAAACAACATCCTGAAGTGTTTTTCCTGTCAGAAACACTTCCTGCCCAATCTGAATCAGTGTACCCACTCAATGTGAAATCATGATCTCCATCATAATTGAGGCCACAATCTAATGTACCCTTAAGGTACCTCATCACATGTTTTGCAGCCACAAGGTGAACATGTTTGGGTTCTACCAGAAACTGACTCAAGGTGTTCATGGAAAAACAAATATCCGGTCTAGTGTTTGTCAAGTACATTAGCGATCCAATAATTTGTCTATACAATGTGGCATCAGTCAATTCTGACAAAGTATCGACCAACAACTTGAGCTTCGTTTCCATGGGTGTATTCATGGGCTTGCACTCTAACATGTCAAATCTCTTCAATATTTTGACTACATACTTCCCTTGGTTAAGGAAGATCCTCCCTAGACTCTTCCATACCTCAAGACCTAAGAAATAGTGCATTTAGGCCAAGGTCTTTCATCTCAAATTCTGAAGCGAGTCTCTTCTTACATTCAGTGATGAGATTTTCTTCTCTAGTTAATAATAAGTCATCCACATACAATAATAGTATTACTGGCTCATCATTCATAACCTTGAAGTAGAGGTTATAATCTGCTTTACTCTTGGTAAAGCCCAAGCTTGTCAGAAAGATGTCTATCTGGCCATACCAAGCTCTAGGAGCTTGCTTCAATCCGTACAAGGATTTCTTCAACTTGAAGACATGAGACTTCCTATCTTCAACTTCAAATCCTTGAGGTTGCTCTATAAACACTTCCTCTTTGATAAAACCATTTAGGAAAGCTATCTTTACATCCATATGGTGTAACTTCCAATTCATCTTAGCTGCAAGGGCTATGATGGTTCTGATCGAAGTGTATCTGGCTACAGGAGTGAATGTCTCTTCATAGTCAATGCCTTCTTTTTGAGAAAAGCCACGAGCTACAAATCTTGCTTTATACTTCTCAATACTTCCATCAACAACATGTTTTATTTTGAAGAGCCATTTGGATGATACCACATCCTTGCTATTCGGTCTATGAACAATTTCCCATACATCGTTGTTTATTATGGATTGGTATTCTTCTATCATGGCATCTGCCCATTCTTTCTTCTGAATGGCTTCTTCAAAGAAGGTAGGTTCCTTCTCTAGGATATCACACATCAAAGCTGTATAACTGGAGAATGGATTTGGTCTCTTCACTTGTCTTGTGGTTCCCTTGGGAACACCATACTTCTCTCCATCTTGAATGAGCTCTCTAGCCTAAGAAGGATTTATTTTATGGAGGGTCGTCAACATGTGTATTCTCCTCCATTATCTGACCTGAGTATCTTGATCTTTCTTTTAGAAAGATTCTATATCAAGGCTTTGAATTCCTTGAATTTGCTGAACACTTCATCTTTAGATTTCAAGGGATACAACCAGGCCTTACAAGAATAATCATCAATAAATGATACATAATATACATACCCACTAATGGAGGATGATGGAATTGGGCCACACACTTCTGAATGAATGAGTTCGAGGACTCCTTCTGCTTTGTTGTCTCTCTTCAGAAAAGGGTTCTTGATGTTCTTCCCTTGTGCACATCCATTGCATATGCCTTCATGGTCAACCTTGAGTTCTGGTAAACCTGTGACCGATTTACATATGTATGGTAGCGCCTTGTAGTTAATGTGAGTTAATATTCTATGCCAAAGTTCACATGGATTCTCAATGGTGTGGGTCATGGCAGCTTCTGAGTGACCCTTTAGCTTATGCAAACCACCTTCTTCTTTTCCAATGATGATTGCTTCATTTATGGTCTCTCCTTTAGCATGTTTCCTTCTTCAACCTTCACTATAGCTTCCTCATGGTTATTACCTGTGACCTGGAGCAAGGTCAACAAAAAAACAAGCAAGAATAATATCCTTTTGATAATATAAAGCAATAGCACGAGCAATCATCACAATATCTCCTTTAGAGCTATCATTTGTAACTTGTCTGAAGCAAAGATTAAAGGTAATGAATACAATATGAAAATGATGTCAACACTCTCATAGTGTTGTGATCAAACATTCGTCCATGGCAACCTGGAACTAACACACGAGATTCTTCCTAGAGGAGGTGTTAGTTGTATCAGAAAAATGATTACGTTAAGCATTTACCTCTATATGAGCACATGCTATCAAGTATGATACTTTACAAAGACTGCTATCTCAACTATAGTCATCAACTTGTCATGTGTACCTTTGAATCTTATTAACTTGATTAATCAAACCTGGAGCCTTGTCCTCAGGAATGAGTGCTTGCTTTTCTTCCGAGTCTCCTTCACTCAAGATGACGAGTGCTTTCTTCAACCTGTCTTATGTACTAAGACAATACGTTATCTTGATAAAAGGTTGGGTTAGAGGATAAGTTCTATGATCTCAACTTTTAATCCATCTAGTACCTTGACTCAAAAAAGGTTATAATGATGGTCATAGCTACAACATGCAAGATTGATCAATATAAAAAATGGATGCATATCAGAATAATCACACCTGGGTTGCATCATTCCTACGAATGTGTTGGATCTTGGGATCCTTCTGGATCTATGGCAAGAGATCCCTTATCCTGCAAATACTCTTTAAAATTTAACCATTTAAACATATGTGAGTACATACCTCTGATGACATTTGTAGGTAGTGGCACCATCTGGCAGTAGTGGTAATCATTACCGACTCTTAATAACTTCAAGGGTGTTTGCAATTGGTGCTACGGCTATAACTACAAATGATACTGCAACTGAAACTGGTTCTGAGACTGCAACTGCAACTGCAACTTAGGGTTTTATGAGGAAACCCTAATTTTTCAAACTTCAAAATTTGAAATTCTGATCTAGGGGATAGATGCGTTGAGCTGAGGCGAGTAAGCTGGTGCAATCAGATTTACGAAAATCCAACTTTTACCCCCTCAAACTTGACCTGCGTATTTATGGACTGGTGCTTCTGGTCTTTTGGTACTTATGGTACTCTAGTACTTCTGGTACTTCTAGTACTCTGGTTTTCTAGTATTTTGTGAAACCAGGGTTTCACTTTCTGGGAGATCTAGCCACTGAAAAGGTGCGCTGAAGGTGTCAAAATGATCCTTGGGGAAGGGTGCACTTTTATAGATGGTTTTTGATCCAGGTGGATATTGGTGGCCACCCACCTATTCCACTTGGACCCCCACCATTGCTTCTTTTAGTTTTTCAGTTTTCGCACAGTTTACTATTTTTAGCAGTTTTTTCGGGTCCTGAACTTCCAGGGCCATTTTGAGGCCCTAAACGATGTTTTTTTGGGTATGTTTCTGTCTCAAAATAGCATCTGATGATGCTATTTTTCCTTGAGCGTTTTAGACCTCAGAGATATCTTTCCAACAAGCTATCATACGCCTAAAACGGAGATCGTATGCAAAAGTTACGACCCTGGGAAGTTGATGCACCAACTTACCCAAACGGGGCCCACATGACTTTTGGCGCTTCATCTCCCAGGGTTAGGTTTTTGGATGTCTAGGACTTTTGGCATTCTTGGTTATTGTAGAAGGGCCTTTAGAGCCTCATTGTAATGATCTTCTCACGGATGCGAGTAGCGGCCACATCTCTTCTCAAAGATAAGCTACCAATGCCCTAGCTAGTTTATTTCCATTCTGTCTGTAAGCATATTTCAGTCATTTGTTATTAATGAAATGAATTCTTATTTCCGCTGCATCTCTGTGTTTATGTGTATTTCTGTATTTCATTGTGTTCCTACATAAATCCGGATCAATGGTATCAAAGAGGTCTTCTCATTCTCAATCCTTCTTTGCATGTCCCCAACGAGATCGGGGTATAAGGAGTTGGGGCTCGATCTGGTTGAACCTTTGCAAGATCAGCCTCACAAACCCTGAAGACCGCCCATGGGGGAAGAAAAGAAATATTAGGGAGTAGGAGATCCTATCAAAATGTTGCTCGAGGAGGCCCTCGAGAAAAAAAGGAACGCGATGATGGACAACTTTGCCCAGATTCTTCAACGGATTCCGACTGGCGGTGCATCGACATCCATAAGCCACTCTGGAGGTGCCACTCCTTTTAAGGTACAAGTAAACTTTGACATTCCCATATTTGACATCCAAATAGATGCAGATGCTGTAGATAGATGGTTGAATCTGTTAGAAGGATATTTCTCGGTTCATGACTTTTTCGACCGAGAAAAGATTATTTTCGCACTCCTCAAAGCCGCCCCCCATGTCAAGGACTGGTGGGAAACCTACTCGGAGCAAGAGGGAGA
>ML783973.1:451240-468111 GCA_009831015.1 Picea engelmannii
CAAAAATGACACCATTTATGGCACTTTATGGATACCACCCTCCTTCCATCACTTCTTCTCTAAAAGAAAAATCTAAGGTTCAAGAAGTGGAAGATCACATCGAGAATCAACAACAAGTTCTCCAAATATTAAAGGACAACTTGACCATGGCACATAATCACATGAAACAACAAGCAGATCAACATCGTAGTGAAAGAAGTTTTGAAGTAGGGGATTGAGTGTTTTTAAGACTACAACCATACAAATAGATGTCCCTCAAGCAAGCCAAGAAGGATAATAAATTATCACCAAAGTACTATGGCCCTTATAAGGTGTTGCAAAAGATTGGTACTATGACATACAAATTGGAGTTGCCTGCATATTCACGAGTACACCCATTTTTCCATGTTTCATGCTTAAAGAAGGTTATAGGCGACAATATCCCAGTTCAAACTGTATTGCCAGAACTTGACGAGGAAGGAAAAATCATATTGGAGCCTGAAGCCATCACTGATACAAGAATTCACCAGTTGAGGAATAGATCCATTTCAGAGTATCTCATTAAATGGAGGAAACTACCGACTGAAGATTCCGCTTGGGAAGATGAGTCTTTTATACAGAAGCATCCAGAGTTACTCAAGCGTTGCGGAAAACACTTGTCTCAAGGGGAGGGGCATGTTAAACCTTAATATTGGCTCATACCCCTTAATTGGGGCATATTACATTAGTAATGTTATTTTATTTATGTCGGCTTTATTCCATTAGTTGTAATTATACCTCCTAGTCTCCTATATATACCAAGTAGACATTTTCATTTGAATCATCTTGTACTTGAACATTTAAGTGGGGTAAAAGGAGGTTTCCCCCTCGAAGAGGTTTATTATCTGAAATTATCTCTTCTTCAAGGCGTTGAGTAATTTTTCTGAGGTTTTTCTATGCTATATTGATATTTGGTTCTTAACATAGTGCATTCAAATTCTAGTCTGCAGGACAAGAAATTTTTCTTACCCTTGGGGTCAATGAGGATACATCCTGCTCTCGACCCTTATTTTGATTTGGACCCATCAAAGTACAGGGTCCACACTTGTGAGAGAGAATCACCAGCTTCTCCATGCCTACTAACTTCCTCCACTCCACCTATTTTGTCTGTGGTTTCCAATAGAGTTTCTTGACATAAGAGGTTTTCTTCCATCGCTACCGGTAGATTTACTTGAAAATCCATTTCAAAGTTTTGAGTAAGAGGTACATTAGATGAGAGGGGGGAGAAATTTATGAAATCAAAATTGCAGGAGTAGTTTCCTAGCACGGGGAAATATGTCTATGAGGGTTCGTTGAGGGCATCTAAATCTGTGACAATATGTTTGAGATACCTTTCCCTATCGATCCTAATCATGTTTGCGTGTCCCTTTAATGACAACCAAAGGAGAGCCCAGTCCATTCTAAGGTATCCATTCAACTTTTCATACCAATATGGACTAAGTAGGAGTTCATAAGCTTCTGGTATATCCACTACAATGATGCCAATAACTTGAACAAATTTCGGGTGTGTAGCCATTCTGATCATGACGTCCTTGAGTTCTCCATTAAATTTTACGTAAGTTCTGTCTAGTTGTATAACGTGTTTATCACTTTTGAGAGGGACTGCATTTAAATTATTTTAGATATATAATGGCATGACATTAGATTATGCCCCTGAGTGAACTAAACAATTATGGAGGTTTCTCTTGAAGACTTACAACGTGGAGGTTTCTCTTGAAGACTTACAACGTTAAAAGGAACAATGGGACAAAAGGCTTTCCTTTTTTATCTATAGATCAAGCATCCACATTTGGTTTATTTTTTAGATCTCTGGGAGATGGATTTTTCCCTTGGCCAATGCTTGTTATATGGGTTTGTACTGACTTCAAGAATTGTAACAGAAAGTCCTTTTGTTGGGGAATTCTACACATGTCCATGACCGATACATTTACCTTCAATATTTTTAAATATTCTACTATGTTGTAGTCTAGCTTGGGTGATTCTCATGTATGGATGTTTATAGGATTTATTTGGGGGAAAAAAGGTGCTTTCGGGTGATCGTTGTTTGTTTTCCTCTCGAAGTTTGGGCAATATTAAGGTCATTTGAGACTGAATGGCCCCTACTTCACGTTTGCACAACCAAAACCTCAGCGGGTGGTTCTTTAACCTCAAATATATCGTCGGAAGGCATTGGCAAGTTAGGATCCCACAACAACATGGTTATTTCTTCTGGCGGGTCAAATTCTTCTTGATTGACAAGATTCACTGCGGAGCCGCTTGATTTTTTGGTAAGGGAAACTTCGTCTAGGAACCAATTGGCCATCAAATTCATGGAATGCACCCATTATGGACAATCTCTTTCATAATGTTTCTCTTGATGATAGGTAATCAAAGAGTCAGATGCTACATTTCCTAGGTCAATGTTTAAGTTCAATGAGGGAGGTTCAATTTCTTTGAACAATGGGTTTCTTTTAAAAAAAGGTTTATAAGGCCTTTGGCCTTAGTTTCCATCCCCTGCACTTATTTTCATGTCTATGATTTCATTTGGAAATTTCTTTATCATTTGTTGTAGGTCTTCTATTTCTCCACTTCCATTTTCGGGACCTTGTTCTGTTTGTTTCCTTGGGGGTCTAGTTAACAAGATTCCTCTCTTGGGTGGAGGTTGAGCTTCCTTCTTAACTAGTGAGACTTGGCCCTCTTTAAATCCCTTCATTTGGAATTCAATTGTTTTGGCTTCCTCAAAATTTTCAGCTAGGGTATGCTTGGAAACCCTTTTTACAAACATGGAAATAAAAGTAGAGAGAGCATTAACATATACCTCAATTTGCAACTCCTGAGTGGGTTTAGCTTTGGGTTGAAATTTTTTCAGGATAGTGGTAAATCGTTGATTAAGTCTTTCACCTTTTATTTTGAACTCATGGTGGCGACGAACAATTCAATCATTAAGGATCCGGTAGTGGTTTCTTCTACAAATTTGTCTAAAAAATATTTTTGAAACTTCGTCCAACTAGTTATGGACCCTATAGGAAAGTTAAAATACCACGTCGAGGCTGAATTCTCAAAGGTATAGGGAAAAATCCTACATACTACATCCTCATGTTGGAAATTCATGAGTCTAATAGCTAGTATGAAATTTTTAATGTGTTCTTCAGGAAATCCGAAGGTTTCAGGGTCAAACTTGGGAAGTAACCTTTCTAGATGTCGAGGGAGGTTATGTACCCATATGGGGATTTCCAAAGCATCTCTGGCCAACCATGGTTGATTATTTTGAGGTGGGTTTCCACTTTATTTATTATGATCATTTCTATCCTCCATGTCATCTAAATCCAAAGTTGAGTGATATGAGTTAAACCCTTCCTCGTCAGATTCAAAATTGTCGGGCTTAGAGTAGTTACCAGTTGGTGTTTTGAGGATTAGATTAAGGGGATGTTCGATCTCAGTGAGGGAGAAATCTATTAGGTCTTCTACTGTGTGAAAAAAAACCTGGTCGGGGGTGTCGACCACTGGTATGCTTACTTGTTTCCTATGAGGAAGTAACAAAGCTAAGGGTAATGATCCAATTTTCCAGGCATGAGCTCTTGTGATTCTTCTAAACTGGTTCAACTCCTCGTGGGGAAGAGCGTAAGGTATTTAAGGGAATAAATGTTCTTCCTCTTGCTGGGGTGAGTTACTCGTTTCAAGAGTACTCAGTGTATGTGGGATGTCTTGAGAATGAATAGCCATGCATGTGGGATGTTTTGAATCTATAGGCCGTGTGAGATATTATATCAGAAATATTATTAGCCATTCATTCAACAACCCTCCTTCTAGTGCCAATTATGTTGAGGGGTCCTAAATCCCTTTAAATCAACAACAAGAACCAAACCCACCATAGAAACCCAATTATACTTTGCAACATTTGATGGTGGAATGTTTCTCCAGATCTTTCAATCCGACCAATTTATCGATGGAATTTACATAGTGATTTACATGATATCTTCTTATGAAAGTTCCTCCTTTAGTTTAAACATTCTCTTTTTGTATTTTCTTTTATTAGATGGGTCTGATAAAAATATGTGTTCTGGTATAAACCAACTGGTAAAAGGGGGGATCTTAACTACTAAAGAAGGCTAAGCTTGGGATAACCCTTGTGCTCAAGCACACAGACAAAGATATTCACACCTGTGACAAGACTAGTACTAATACATTAACTTACTAGTATTTCAATTATTGACTGAGATACAATTATCGAAAGAAAACATACATGCAATAAAATGATGGCAAGAAAAATAGTTTCCTTAGCTCTAAAATTAATCACACATTAACACAATGATTTTCTTTCATCATTATAGACAAGAACTACAAAAAAAATATTGAAACAACTAACTTATCAATATATTTGAAGGCTCTTACTCATTACAACATCCATTCATGAAATAAAGTTGGAAGTAATTTCTCCTCACATCCAATCACAGAATGCCTTTGATGAAAAATAAAATTTTGTCTCTAGTCCTAAGCATGACTTCTCAATTAAGGTAGTTCGGAAATAGTTCTTTACAATTCCAAAAATGAGGGTCTTTGAAAAAACCATCGACCTTTGATAAAATTTCAATCCTCTTATTTATAATGAATCATTAAGTAAAAATAGCTATTAAAAGTGCAAGCTAAGTAAACAAAATATCGCCACATGGCACTCTCATCTCTCTGTCTTATAATATTCATCAAATAGTTTTACTGAAGTGGACAACTCTTCTCATAGTTTGACCACTTGACGAAGATTTCCTCGCATGTGTTGGCATACATAAACCTGTGTTGGTCCATCGTGGCTGAAAGAATTTCTTTCACTTCTACTTCTAGTCATTTGTTGTACTTGACCATTTTAACACTTAACCGTTGCAACACTACTTGAGCCTTTATTAGATGCTCCATGAACTGTTGTACTTGATCTGGTGCCATGCTCGCCACCTTTTCTATCTCTATTTTCCATGCTGAGTCTTGCTCTGCATGTTGCTTGACTATGCCATGTAGGTCGACAAAGTCCCCAGGTGAGCCAAATTTTGGGAGGTCGATGTATTTCATCTCCCGATTAATATTTTCCCATCTCTTTTCCCACTCGACCCACTTCTCCTCAATCTCCCGATGAGGTTATTGGGCCATTTTTACCTAATACTCGACCAATTTCCTGACCCGATCTATGCTGCTATCCCTCAACACCTGAATGTCGTGCTCTTTGGCGTCTCGGCCCTTTTGAACCGCATACATGTAATCTATTCTTTCCACCTCTTGATGAACTTTTTCATACCACCTCTCCACATCCTTGCAGGTCGCTAGTGACATATGGGTGTCTTCTTGGAAGTCGACTATACCTACAGTGAAAATGTGTCATTCATTCGTGAATTTGGCATAGGAATATTGAAACTTGATTCTCAAAAACACCATGTCCTATGTGGAGTCATGATAGTATTTTTCCAAATTGCGCAGATGCTCCAACTCCTTAAGTGCAATGGTCAACTCATTTTCATCCCTTCTCACTCTATCCAATGTGGCATTCGTGATAGCCACCCCTGTGCAGATAAGCTCGAATGTCTTAGTGTGTTTTGTGCTGAGAATATTCTCCTCTGTGGTGATGAGAATCAAACTATCTAACATAAGAATCCTCTTCTTAGTGGTTCTCTTCATGATGGATTTTCTCTTTCAGTCATAGGTGATCACTTGTATATCGACGAACTCATCAACAGGTTCAGGGATTTGTTGTGCTCCCTAGGTTAGAGTATTTCCCAGGCTCCCGACTATGTGTACCTATTCTAGGATGGGTTCTTGAAATACTTCCATATGTCTCGATGGATCGAACTCCATTTGTTGTGCATCGACTGGTGAGGCATCGACTAAAATTGACCCTTCAAGGATAGGTCCTATACTTATCTAGTAATTGATTGTCGATGTGTCGATTTCTTACAGTGGAAATTCCTCTTTTTGACCTCCTGATTCCAGCTCATCCCTTTATATTTCCATTGGGGTTACCGACAAGTCGAGTAGCTCATTTTCTATGACACTTTTGACCTCATGGTCGCTCTGCGGAAGGCCTTGCATTGGAGCATCGAGACCTAGGGTAGTTTTTCTCTCAGGTTCATTTTCCTCTATAATCTGCATTGGGGTCACTAGGGACACCTCCAAACTCTCCTCATCGTCATATATGGTTATTAAATTGAAGAAGGGGTTTGGTACACTTGTCCTACCTAGTGTCCTTTCTATCTAGGGTTGTGTTGAAGTTCCCCCTGGTGATCTAATCTGTGGTGGTGGAACTTCAGGGTTTTCTGGCCTGGTGATTTCTTCAAGTTTCATTGGCTCTAGGCCACTTGGATATCCTATGATTTCGATTGAGTCATCAACGAGAATCCTTGAAATCTCTACAAGATCAAGGTCATTTTGTAACTGATCAATGATTCTTTGTGCCCCTTATAGAAAGATAAATCCTCTTCTTTGTTCCTTTGTAGTCTCTGCCGCTCTTATTTCTTCCTGAACTTTGAGGGCCTCTTGAGCCGACTGCTCTATTATTTCTACTTGTTTGTCCATGCTCATGGCCTTGAACCTGGTCATATTCAAGTTGACCATCCTATGTACTATCTCCTCCCAGTCCTGAGCACACTCTTTGAAAATTTCATCCTCAAATTTATCATGTGTGTATGACCAATAGGATGATACCTGTGAAGCATGTTGGAGGACCAGAAATTTAGGGTCGTGCTTGCGGAATCAACCTGTCGGGAACCTAAATTAAAGTTGGCTCAACCCTTATTCTTTGGCTTGAGAAGTTTCCTTTACCAGATAAAACCCCACATGGAAACCGTAGGGCATTAAATCTCGTTTCTTGTCCTTAACTAGTGTGGCATTATGACCTTGCAGGATGGTCTGATAACAGATTTCTCCCACAATGAGCCGGTTTGGGACGTGAGAGGGGAGTATATGCGGTGCTTTGGTGGTCCTGAACACCCTGATATAGGTTGAGAATTTATCCAAATACCAATGGCCTACCTTCGCTACCATTTTTTTAGTTGCTGCGGATAATCTCAAGCATTCTTTTTTAAATATAATAAAATGAAAATGAGTAATGAATTCATCGCAAATGAGTGCGTAGGATGTTTTGTACCTATTCTCCCAAAGTAGGTTGAAATAAATGTGAATGGGGAGCTCCAAAACATGCTAGCTTAAATTCATGTTGACGAAGACATTTCTTGCACAAATCACATCGAGCAGGTACGAGGCCATGTTGAAAGCAGGTGCATCCCCTTCTTTCGATGTCTAAGCTTGATGTACACAGATGCTCAATTGTTTGGAAATTATCTCTCCCCAGTTGAAGCTACTTCTGGAGATCGCCATTGTGTATGACAAGGGCGTACATGCTTATGAAAACTTGGAGCAATCCTTCTCTTCATACAGCTGGCAGATGAGAGCCATCAAGTAGATGTATGGCTTCCCCAGGTTGACTGTTCTATACTGGACACTATTCCTATTTGTAAATTTTTTGTCCTCCTTCCACCATGAGGCCATCAACCGACTGGTGTCCTGGAATTTGTAGAAATTCACCACAAAGTTTGTGTTTAACCACTGCTCTGGGTCTCTAATTTTGTAGTACTTATAGACTTCTATCAGGAGGAAAAATCTGACATACCCACCATTCTCATCATTGATCATGGACTTCTGCATGTCTATGTGGTCGATTAGCCACTTCAAAAATTCTATGCAAGGGAAAACCAGGGTTTTGCTGGCTACCATGTGCAAATATGATCGCCAGATGTTTGGGAATGCTTGGTCATCGAGCAGCCTTACATTCGAGTCACTGTGTAGGATATACTCTGGGTACTCCTCCCAGCTGATTCTGTTGAAAAGGTCCCTCCACTATGGGAGCATTACTTTGGATCCAGTGCTTTCTTTTGTATCACCAAAGACTAGAGGTTGGACAAATGATTTCTTTGTTGATATTTTTATGACTAAATCTACCCTGGGAGTGTACTCCAACTTTCTCATAGTATGAGGAGAAGAAACTTCACCTGTTTCAGCTTCCTTTAGCTTAGGTTCTCTTGGAGAGCGTCTGGTGGTTAGATTTCTCGGCAACATTTTACCTACAACTAGAACATAGTTAGAGACCGTGTAAGAAATCATATGCATATATTTATCATGACCATCGGATTGACAAACTTGAACACATACCTCTACATCTTGTTTAACTTGGTTTTTATAATATGAGGATCAACACAGTCTCAAGACACTTTCTTTTCTTCTTTGGATGCTCTGGACTTCAAACTTGTGTGCAAAATGAAATTGTTCAAAGTCGTTCTAGAGATTTAAATAGGATGAAATTACCTTGTCACATCAACCATTCAATTCAGTTTATGAGTGTGGTTCTATTAAATCTTCTACCAAATCTTCAAAGATGATTAAAATTAAATTCAATCATAGGTTGACGGTGCGGGCATGGGTTGTAACGTCGTCTATCAGTGATTTAAAATCATTTTTGTTAAATAAACGCATGGGGTAGAAACATATGCAAGATGGAGAATTACATAGTTTATTGAATGCCCTAATCCAATCTTATCTTGTGTCTAAAACATCCCATTGTTTTGCTAGTCCAGATGGTGAGTCGGGGGTCGAGTTTCTTCTTTGACCACTTTTTGTTGATATCTTCTTGCAAAATCTCCTATGCTGAATGATCTTTCCATATAGAGCTGGCATGGAAAGGCTGACTTGGAGGTGTGACTAGGACACAGGAAACCTTAAGATGACTCAAGGCGAAACTATGTCGTATGACACCCTTACGTGATAAAGACACATGGCACTCGAGACTGGTGCTTTCATTTACTCATGTTATTCATAATCAAGACTTTCTTTAAGCTACACGTTCTAAAATATGATCCTATCTTGCCGACGCCAAAAAGTATCAAGGATCGATGATCGATGATAAACCTACCCAAGTGCTCCCAGATCGACTCTCTCGAAAAAGTCCCAATGTCGAAAGTGTATCGGGGATCGACAATTGGTGATATGTTTATCGTAGAAAAAATCAATTGTTTTAACCCTTATAGATTTCCCCGACCCCGATAAAGAGCATCGGTCATCGACTATCAGTGATTTCTTTATGGATTTTTTCAATTTTTATCCTTCATGTATTTTGCCGACGTTGATGGGGATCAAATATCTCTTGAAACTTTGTGGTGAATAAATCACACAAACCAACTCCAACTTCATGCTGGTGAAGAAATTTATTGCACAGATCACATTGAGAAGGTACGAGGCCATGTGGAAAGAAGGTGCTTCCCCTTATTTCGTCGTTTGAGCCTACTATACACAGATGCTCAATTGTTTGGAAATTATCGCTTCCCAGTTGAAGCTGCTTCCAGATATTTCCACTGTGTATGCCAAGGGAATCCATGCTTCAAAAAACTTGGAGCATTCCTTCTCTCCATACAGTCGACAGATGAGAGCCATCATGTAGACGTATGGCTCCCTCAAGTTGACTGTTCTATACAAGCCACTATTCCATTTTGTAAACTTTTTTTCCTCCTTCCACCATGAGGCCATCAACTGGATGGTGTCGTGGAATTCGTAGAACTTCACCACGAAGTGTGTGTTTAGACGCTCCTCTGGTTCTCTGAGTTTGTAGTACTTCTGGACTTTTTTCGCGAGAAAAAATCTGACACACCCGCCATTCTCATCATTGATCAAGAAGTTCTGCGCATCTGTGTGGTCGATTAGCCACTTCAAAGCTTATATGCAAGGGAAAACTAGGGTTTTGTTGGCTACCATGTGAAAATATGACCGTCGGATGTTTGGGAACACCTCAACATTGAGAGCCCTTACATCCTGGTCACTGTGTGGGATATAATCGGGGTACTCCTCCCAGATGATTCTATTGAAGAGGTCCCCCCACTGTGGGAGCACTACTTTGGATCCAGTGCTTGCTTCTATATCACCGAAGATCGGAGGTTGGACACATGCTTTCTTTGTTGATGTTTTTATGATTGGATTTTCCCTAGGAGTGTACTCCAACTACCTCGCAGTACCAACAGAAGAACCTTCAACTGTTTCAACTTCCTTTAGCTTGGGTGCTCTTGATGAGCGTCTGGTTGTTGGATTTCTCAGCGACATTTTACCCACAACTAGAACATAGTTAGAGACCATGTAGGAAATTAGATGCATATATAAATCATGACCGCTGGATTGACAAACTTGAACACATACCTCTGCATCTTGTTTAACCCAGTTTTGATAATCTGAGGATCAACACAGTCTTAAGACGCTTGCTTTGCTTCTTTGGATGATCTGGAATTCAAACTTGTGCTCAGAATGAAATTTTTCAAAGTCATTCTATAGATTTAAAAATGATGAACTTACCTTGTTGCATCAACCATTCAATTCGGGTTATGAGTGTAGTTCTATTAAATCTACCGCCAGATCTTCAAAGACGTTTAAAATTAAATTCGATCATTGTTGATGGTGAGGGTGCAGGTTGTAACTTGGCCTATCAGTGATTTCAAATTGTTGTTTTTCAATCGACGTATGAGGTAGCAACATATGCTGGATGAATCATTAACTAGTTTATTGAATGCCTGAATCCGATCGCATCTTGTGTTGAAAACATCCCATCATTTCGCTAGTCCAACTGGTGAGTCGTGGGTCGAGGTTCTACTTTGAACACTTTTTGTTGATATCTTCTTGAAAAAGCTTCGATTTCGAACGATATTTCCATACAAAGCTGACATGGAAAGGCTGACTTGGAGGTGTGACTAGGACATAGGGAACCTTAAGACGACTCGAGGAGAAACTAGGCCGTGTGGCACCCTTACATGATAAAGACACATGGCACTCAAGACCGATGCTTTCATTTACTCATGTTAATTGGAATTGGGAATTTCTTTAAGCTACACATTCTAAAACCTGATCCTATATTACCAACGTCGAAAAGTATCAAGGATCGACGATCAGTGATAAACCTACCCAAGTGATCCCTGATCGATTCTCTCGAAAAAGTCTCGATGCCGAAAGCGTATCGGGGATCAAAGATCGACAATATGTTTATGGCAGAAAATATCGATTGTTTTAACCCTTCTATATTTCCCTGACCTCGATAAAGCACATCAGTCATCGACTATCAGTGATTTCTTTACGGATTTTGTCAATGTCTATCCTTCCTGAATTTTGCCGACACTGATGGGGATCGACTATCTCTTGAAACTTTATGGAGAATAACTCATGCAAACCAAATCCACCTTTTTTCGATTCCCATGGTGCATCAACGATTGACGATTAGTTTAATTGTGTGGCCACTTTCCCTGCTTGAATTTTAGTGATGCCGAACATAAGCGTGTTAGGTGCAATGTTAGATGCATATTCTTAGTTAGGACGTCAAGTTCTTTTAGACAAAAGGTTTCATCTAACAAGTTCAAACAATTTGAATTGATTGATATGAGTGATGAAAACAAAACAAAGTAAACCATCCCCCCCATGTGAAATCAATTTAGATAGTAAAATAAAACAAGTGGTACGCAAAAATTGATAAACTTTCATAAGGCTTTTAGGGTTTGTTAAGGCTCAACACTTCCCTAACCCATCACATAGATAGAATACTATATTTTCCATGTAATAAAGGATAAACACATAGATAGAGTACAATAGTTAACAAGGCCTGTTTAATAAATATGAACATGTCAATGTAAGAAGACCTAATACAAGCTTCCACTTCTAGAACGATTGTCATCCATAATGTTCTTTAGAAGATCAAATTTGTATAAATAAGAGTAGGAGGCATGAGAAATAATTGTCTTGCAAATTATTGTAATAGAGCACTTCTCTACTCGAGGTTTCCCCCTCGAAGAGGCAAGTGAACATTGCTCTCATTTCAATAAAGGTATCATTTGGTGTGTTATTCTCTACATTCTATTGTTCTATTGGTAATTTCCGTTATATTCCTGTTTCTTCTTAATATCACATAACCAAGTGCATAAAAAGTGGTATCAGAGCACTTTCCTTAGTAGGAATTGTGGGTTAAATTTTTTCTAGGGTAGAAACATGTTCCGACATCTTTAAAATACAATGATTTGTCGTTCAACACATAAATCCATGGTCGGGGAAGCATACACACATGAAATACAAGAGGTTTTTAAGCTCACATTGTTGGACACCTTTGTAATCCTTGTTGGTACCCCTTCGAGTGGTAGCGCATTAGACAACACTTATATACGAGATTGCGCTTCCAAGTACCTATGGTATATTGGGAGCCCCCCTAGGTATCTTGAAACTAGCCATAGATCAACTGATCGATCTCATGGCTGCTATAGTGTGACCAAGAACAACACTCGATAAGATATTCTTTAGTACCTGGGTAATCGGGTAGTATGACTAAGGGTACGATCTAGCCTCCTTAGTTGGTTCCCTGAGTTATTAGTTCGAGTACTACTGTTAAACCCCACACATATATCAGAGAGATATATCTTAGGGAAAACCATTGTCTGTAGGCACCTTGAAAACCCTAACCCTTGGAATGGAAACATAACAAAAAAGGAACAGACAAGATATATTGCAAGTGTAACCTTGCCTCCTACATTAGGGTTGCAAAATTACTACTCATTTTTTCCTATTAAGAATTCAAGCATTTTGACATTGCAATATTACTTAGATCGAAGTATAACTCCACAAGAGTGAAAAAAAAATAAAAGAAAAGAAAAGAAAAAAAAAAAGAGACAAAAGAGGAGTATGGGGCCTTCCAATACCCTTATTTGAGACCTATCTCATTGGATTCCCCTTTTCACCATGAGCATTTTGATACCTATCATTTTTAACTTTTTGTTTACCTTCCCGCACCCTTATTTGAGACCTATCTCATTGGATTCCCATTTTCTCCCTGATCGTTGTGATACATATAATTTTTAACCTTTTTTTTATACCTACCTGCATCCTTATTTGAGACCTATCTCATTGGATTCCTATTTTCTCCCTGATCGTTGTGATACCTCTCATTTTTAACTTTTTTTTACCCTGTGGATCCATACCGTTCCTAGCACCCTTATTTCCCACTTACCACATTGGTCTCCTCTCACTGCCATGATCATCCTCGTATATATCATTTCTCTACTTTCTAGTCCATGGAACCACCCCTCATTCCCTCGTGGCTCCCACCCACCAAGAAGAAACAAATTAGAAACTGAATACTGACCTTACTGCTCTTCAGCCCCAAGTAAATAGAGACATTCTGACCATTCATGCAAAAATTGACCACATCCAATCCTAGCTCGGTAGCCAAATTGTTGAAGTCTATTTCGCTCTTAATGAATTCATGAACAAATTCCAGGGTCCTTCCTCCTCTGACCCACCTCTCTATACCGAAGGTGTTGGCTCCAACCAACATCTACACTCTCATTCCAACTACCTACCTTGTGACCCTCATCCCTCTAGATTTGAGGTCAACAAATTTGATGGATTAGATCCATAAGCATGGGTTACTCAGATGGAACATTATTTCTTTCTGCATGGTATCACTCATGACTTAACCAAGCTTCATTATGGAATCATCTATTTGTATCCAGAAATATGGAAATGATAGAAATATCATCGCAATGCACACCAAGGGTATGTTTCTTAGTCACAATTTGTTGTAGAGCTGTATGAATGCTTTGAAACAGGCACCCACCATTTAGGATGTCTGACCAAGTTGAGACAATCCATAAAAATGGAAGATTTTATTGCTTCCTTTGAGCACTTGTATTTCTGAATGGAGGGCATGACAAATGATTTCTTCAAAGAATGCTTTATTAGTGGCCTCAAGGATGAAATTCACACCCAGGTTGCCATGGCTCACCCTAAAAATTGGTTGGAAGCCACTAAGTGTGCCAAGGAGGTGTTGGATAGTTGGTTTGGACAATTGGTTGTCATTGATGGAAACACTCATACTCCAATAATCATGCTCCCCTATGACCATATCCCCTCATTAATGTTTCTCTTGATGTTTCTCTCCCCCTTTTAAATCAACAGAAAAGAGTATCTCTCCTTGGGGATACTCCCCCTATATTCATTCTTTTGTTCTTTCTCTTCACATGTTTCTTTCCAAGTTCCTATTCTATTTGATATCAATAACAAGGAGTGATTCCCCATAAAGTGTACCTTCTCTAAATAATCCATTTTTGACTTCATTTGCTTGACTCTTACTCTTATGATCTTTCTCTTTCTCTCCCTTTGACATCATGGGAAAAAGGATGACTCCCCCTTTTGGTATGTCTTCCCCACCTGCTTGCTTCTGATATTTATTTCCTGATCTCTTTCTCTAAGGATTTATCTCCCCTTTACTTCTCTGCAATATGTAGAACAATATGAGACTTCTTGCATACTCTTCCTTTCCTCTTTTTCGATGCTTCTTGTCCATTGGTGTTTCCTCTTGTAATTCTATGACATATATAAAAAGAATTCAAAATTTATTGACTACAAATATTCATGGCCTATTAAGTTCATTGTTTGGACATCAATGACCATGCTTTTCAATCAATGTCCCTCTAATGATATAATTTCTGTTGAAGGTTTTTGTTCCCTGTTATGCTAGGCCTTTCACTGCTTGTCTTCTTGTGACCAACTGATTCCACTTGTATATTGATTCCATTGATTCCAATTGTAAATATGATCTATCATATGTCTGTCTAGACTTGCCAATAATTTCATAAATCCATCTCTGTACATATGTCATAGGATGTCCATAACTATTCTACTCAACTGTCCACAATCCTGACCCATCTGTCACTATACTATTATGAAGGCTTCTTTGTTGTAAATGATAATCACATATTCCTGTTCCTCAGACTGAATCGAATATTTCCACTGATCTTTAATACCTCCTTGAAACTGTAATGAATATGTCCCTACCTGGATATTGTGTCAATAATATTCCTTTGATATCTGCATGGGAACACTTCTTTTCAATCAATCAATCTCTCATTCTATACATCTTCTATCTATTTGCTTTGAATCTGTCTCTACAAACACTTCAAGATGCTCGAAGGATGGTTCTCTGATATGTAGTAGCTACTGCATAGAATCTCCCTATTCAATATTCATATTTACTGGGAGTCTCCAAGCTTGATGGATCAAAACAATGGAGGAATCAACCCTAATGCGGAGTAATCTTCCTCTTCGTCTGTAGATTCATCATCTCTCTTAACTCCAACTTATTCCTCTTTTCTCATGGATTCATTATGATATTTCACTAAAATTATTGAGAGTATAATTTCTTGGGACTGTTCTTTATTCACTTACTCTTCTTTTATTTCTCGCACTAATGCAAATCCTGTAATCTCCGAGACCCGTTCTTCATTCACTTGTTCTTCTTGTCTTTCTTTTCTTCTCCAAACCTTCATGTATCTAACATCGATGTTTTCTTTCATTGTGAGATCTATCATTCTTCTAAAATTCCAAGCTATGTGACCATAATTTTGGCATTTGTAACATTCAATGTTGTGGGGAGCTATCTAGGTATTTCATGTCTGAACATTTCTTTCATATTCTCTGCAATATACAACCTTATGTCCAAATTTATTACAAATAAAACAATGGCTATAAAATAAATTTGCATATATGGGAGTGAATGATCTTCTTTGTGGTGTAGTCCTTCTAAATTCTTGCCTTGGATTATCATGATCTTCTCTTCTGTTGATTCCTTCATCATGATTGAATATTCTTTTCGGATTGAATGTGGAAGGTATTGTTGAAGATGTATCTATATTATACTCATTCTTTTTTGATTCCTATTGACCATGATTCCTTCCTTTGATTACTTCTGCATAACTCTTTCTCTTTTCTTCATTCTTCCTTTCTGGCAAACTGGAGTGCTTCTCTTCAACTTTATTTACTGATGATGGGGATGTTTCTCTCTCTTCAATGTTCTTGCTGAGTTTGATAATTTTAAATCTCAATGTGAAAACTTCTTCTTCAAGCTTCACAACCTCTTCTTCTTTCATCATCATCTGAATCTTCATGACTTCTTCCGTTCTCTTTGCTTATTCAAGTTGGATCTTCAAGGAGATGATTTATTCTTCAAGTATTATTTCTTGTTGACTGAATTTTTCTTCAAGTTGGTTTAAATCCTCAGATCTTTCCTTGAGATGATCTTCCAAAATATTCTCTCTCTTCTCTACTTCCTTTCTTTGTGCTACTATTCCAGCTTCCAAACACTACTTCTCTTCCATATGACTTTTTTATGTTTCTTAAATTCTTTTGGATTCTTCTACTTGGAATTTTAGGCTCGTAATCATCTACTGGACTTATTCAGGGATTTGAAAACCTTGCTTTAGCTTGATCAATTCTTCCTTGAGGGACTTTTTTTCCTCTCTCTCTTTCTTCAGTTCATCTAAATCATTCATCAGTTCTGCTTCAAGATCCACTATGCCTTCATAATGTTCTTCTTCTAAATATTTCTGACTTCTTTCTTCTTGTTCAACTTTAGCATCTTATTTATTCTGATTTGTATGCTCCATCTTTGTGATAATATGATATCCCTTAGATTAGATATTATATAACTTATCCTAAAGCTCTTTGGCTGATGAAAATTTTCCCACTTTGTCTTTTGCTGAATCACATAGTCCTTACAGGATGAAATCCATTTCTATTTTGTTATTCTCTTTCAATTCCTTCTTGGCTATAGTCTTTGGAGGTTTCTTTGTAGCAATGTATCCTCTAAAAAATAATTTCCAAATATCATATCTCTAGGCCTGTAAAGACACTTTCATTTTTATGCTCCACATTTCATATCTCTGTCCATCAAACTATGGTACTCCAATCAAAACATATTCCATAATCTACCTTCCAGTGGTTGAATTGTTTTCTTGAAGGAATTGGCTCTGATACCAATTGTTGGAATACTGAGA
>ML783973.1:468161-516915 GCA_009831015.1 Picea engelmannii
ATTGGAAGAACCAACTTCCCAATTATCCATATGCAACTAGAAGGAGGATACAACCCCCTATTTACAGGCTCTAACCTAAAGGAATATACAAATCCCTAAGTTCTGTGACTCCAACATGAAGGAGGCTAAAACCCCTTGATTCTTAGGCTCCAACCTAAAGGAATATTTTACTCCCTATGTTCTTTGACACCAACCGAAAGGATGATACAACCCCTTTTCCTTTTCTGATCCTTTCGCCCTGAAGTATAAGTGTATACCAACCTATCACTACCACTAATACTGTCAATGATATATCAATCATCTTGTCATTGTCATTGTCATGTCAACCTATCACATCAACCTATCAATGTAAACCTGTCACTATCTCATCAACTTGTCAATGACAACCTGTCACATATACCTGTCACTATCATACCATCATCCACTTGTCACCACCATTGATGCTCAACATCAACAAAACCAGATCCAAAATCACAAAGAGCACTTCTCAATCATATGATCAACATCCACAGTTATGGTACATTAATTAAAAGCATAACTTGGCTATATTGGTATCTTGGCTATCTTGGTACTTCATTGATGATATATTTTGGTACATGGTCTATGGAAATATCATGAGTGATATGGTATATGGTTGAGGTATTGGCATATGGTATGGTACACGTGTTGATGTACATGGTTGACACATGGTGTGGTACATGTGTTGATGTACATGGTTGATACATGGTATGGTAGAGGTGTTTTTGAGCATGGTTGATACATGGCATGGTACATATTTGGTATAGGTTTGGTACATGGTATGGTACATGGCTGAGACATATCTTGTGATGATATGTTGGTGATATTTTTACAAGATTTATAGAGTCATGTGTTGGTGATATTGAACATTGATTCAAAGGTGATCTTTGTGATTGTAGATTTGGTTTCATTGACATTGAGAATCAATGATGGTGACAGGTGGATGATGGTATGATAGTGACATGTTGGCATTGACAGGTTGATGAGATAGTGACAGGTTGATAGTGACATGTTGATGTGATAGGTTGACAATGATAGGTTGACGTGATGGTGAAAATGACAGTTTGATTGATATATCAGTGACAATATCAATGGTAATGCCAAGTTGTTCTACACTTATATTTCATGGCAACGTGATGGGGAAAGGAAAGGGGGTTGTAGCCTCCTTCTGGTTGGTGCCGGAGAAAATAGGGAGTTGAAGCTTCCTTTAGGTTGAATCTTGAGAATTAGGGGGTTGTAGCCTCCCTCTAGTTGGATTCAAAGAAATCAAGGATTTGTAGCTTCCTTCAAGTTGGAGACTGTAAATAGGGGGTTGTATCCTCCTTCCAGTTATAGTTGGATAATTGGGAAGTTGATGCTTCCAATGAATGTATGATTGAAATATATAAGAAAGCATTCCATGGTTTCCTCCCATTTGTGTTTCCATGCAAATTCTGGTGTACTCTGTATTTGATGTGATGCTTTTTATGATTATATGATGAATGAAATCATAGATGATACATTGATGATAAAATGATGAATACTATTGATAAAGTTGAATAATATATATTGTGGTTAAAATTGGTAAAAATGTTGATACTGATTCACACCCCCTCTTAGTATTCCAACAGGAGGCACAAGAGGTCATCTTGGCCCAGAGGAGAAAACCCCCTTTTGTTCCCCACCCTAATCTCAACACAACTTCCCCTTAGGCCACTCCTCTCAAGGTCCACAAGTTAACAAATGAGTAAATGGATGAATGCCAACTTAAGGGTCTTTTCTATAATCGTGATGATAAATAATTTCCAGGGCATAAGAGTAAAGTAATTTTTTTTTATGGCCATTTATAAGGATTTTTCTGATGAATATGTGGTGGTTTCACCTGAAGAAATGCTACCCCCAACTGATGATATTATGCTGCCCTGTGATCCTCCCAAAGTTGAACCACTGATTTCTCTACATGCTCTCACTGGATTTTCTTCTCCTCAAACTCTCAAATTGATTGGTTACATTAAGAACATGAAAGTCATCATCCTAGTTGAGAGTGGAAACACTCATAATTTGATTCATCACTGCCTTTCCCAAGAATTCAATTTCTATATCTGCATTATCAACAATTTTCAAATCATGATTACCTATGGTGGTTCAATGAAATGTGGATGGAATTATGAAAATGTGTTCTTACAAATTGGTCATTATAACTTGAAATCTCACATGTTTTCTATTGACATGGGTGGTTGTGAAATTGTTCTTGGTGCATAATGGTTACACACCCTAGGACCCATACTCATGAATTTTAATGAGTTAAACATGAAATTCCAACAGGAAGGCAAACAATATAAATTCCAAGGTATTACCACAGGATCTCTGGAGATCATCAACTCCCGTCGCTCGAAAAATTTACTCAAAAAAGGTAATTCTGGAATAATTTCCCAACTCCATTCCATTCAAGTAGTTGAGACACCCCTGATACAACCCAAACTTCAAGCTATCATTTCACACCATCACATTATTTTCCAAACCCCATAGGGCCTTCCCCCCTCCTGTGGTGACCATGATCATTCCATTCCTTTAATACCGGGTAGTCTTCCTCCCAATGTTCTCCCTTATCATCATCCTTTTGCTAAAAGAAATGAAATTGAGAAAATTGTCCACGAATTGTTAGAAATGGGTGTTATCTGTCCTATTACCAACCCCTATTCTTCCACTATTTTCATGGTCCTCAAGAAGGAAGGCGCTTGGTGCATGTGTCTTGATTTTCATGCCCTCAAAAAACTTACCATCAAGGAAAAATTCCCCATTCTCGTCATTGTTGACCTTCTAGATGAACTCAGTGAGGCTCAATACTTTACCAAACTTGACCTCCATTCTGTCTACCTTCAGATACCTATGAAAGAGGAAGACATCCCCAAGATGACATTTCACACTCATGAGGGCCAGTATGAGTTCTTGGTCATGCCCTTTGGTCTCTGTAATTCCCCCTCCACTTTTTAAAGTCTCATGAATCATGTATTTTGTCCTTTCCTCCATCACTTTGTGTTAGTTTTCTTTGATGATATTCTCATATAGTAAAACGTTTCCAGCCCATATCACCCATGTAGATCAAGTTCCAAGCATGACCTTTTCCTCAAACAGTCTAAATGTTCTTTTAACGTCTCTAAATTTGAGTACCTGGGTCATATTGTTGGCAAGGATGATGTAAGGGTGGATCCTAAGAAAAGTGAAGCTATGCAAAATTGGTCTCACCCTAAAACTCTTAAAATTCTTTGTGGTTTCCTGATTTTAACGAGATATTATTGCAAGTTTGTTCAAAATTATGGCAAAATTGTGCCCCCCTAATATCTCTCCTAAAAACGAATTCCTTCAGTTGGACTCCAACATCAGATCGATCCTTCCAATCCTTGAAGGAAGCTATGTGCACTACTCTTGTACCGTCCCTACCTGATTTCACCAAGACCTTTGTTCTGGAATGTGATGCATCATGGAGAGGAATCATGGTAGTCCTCATGCAAGATGGACATCCTTTGGATTTCACCAGTGAATAGTTGTCAGAGCGACATTTGGGCCAATCGATCTATGAAAAATAAATGATGGCTATTTTGCATGTAATTGATCTATGGCACCCTTATCTATGGACAACCCTTCCAAATTAAAACGGACCATCAAAGCCTTAAGTACTTCCTGGAATGATGCATTTCATCCCCAAAGAAACAAAAATAGGTGACCAAGCTATTTGGATATGATTATGAGATCATTTAAAAAAAGGGTAAAGAAAATATGGTGGAGGATGCTCTTTCCAAGAAATATGAAGAAGAAGGGTCCCTCATCTCCCTCTCATTCATTGCCACTGAATGGCTTCAGGATGTTCACTAGGAATGGTTGCATGACCCAAAAATATTCAGCCTCATCCAAAAACTGCAACAGGATCCCCAAGCTACTCTTGGGTACTCTTGGCACAATTAAGAGTTTCACTATAAATATCACCTATATTTAAGAAAATAGTCAGCCCTTAAATCCAAGGTGCTCTTTTAGTTTCATGCTTCTCTTGCTGCAGGGAATTTGAGTTTTACCAAAACTTATGAATGGGCCAAACGGTCTTTATTCCGGGATGATATGAAACAAGAAGTTTTCACCTTTGTGGAAGAATGTGATATATGTCAACAAAATAAGGGTGAGACAGTAAAGAATCTTAGCACCCTCCAATCGCTTTCGATTCCACCTACTATTTGGACGAATATTTCTATGGATTTCATTGTGGGATTTGTAGTATTCCAGATATAAAATAGTATGTAGAACATAAATATTTTATCTAGAAATGGAAGAACAACAATGATATAACCATAACACTACCAGAATAATACTATAATAACACCATAAAGAGCACCTTGATTAATGATAGTAATGTTCACTTTCCTCTTCGAGGGGGAAAACTCCAACAAAGTGAATCTCTGTTACAATAATATACAAGAAAAAACTTCTCATACCCTCTACTCCTATTTATACTAAATATTTCTATCCAAAAGAACAATCTAGAGGAATATCTTTCTAGAAGCGAAAGCTTCTATTAGTTCTTCTTACATTTGACTTATTCTTCCTTATTGATAGGCCTTATTAATATTGGCCTTTATTACATGAAAATATATTATTCTACCTATGTGAGGGGTTAGGGAGGTTAGGTCCCTAACATGTCCTCCCCATTAAAAAAAAACTTGTCCTCGAGAATTGAGATGAGGAAATCACTGCAGAATGGTAGTTGTTTCCCAAGTGGCATCTGCTAGAGTTGTATCTTTCCACTAGACTAACACTTCCTTGATGGTGCGTAGAAGCAGATGGTTCTCACGCTGGTCCAAAAATTCTTGTGGTTGCAACCATATGGAGACTTTTTCATCCAACTTAGGAAGGCTAGTTTGAGTTTGGCACTTAGTTCCAATCACCTTCTTTAAGCAGGAGACATGAAAAACATGATGGAGCTTAGAATGACTAGGAAAAGATAACTGATAGGCCACCTGTCCCACACGCTTGAGAATGGTATAAGGACCATAAAATTTGGGCGCTAGTTTCTGAAAATGGTCATCCTTGAGGGAAGTTTTCTTATAAGGTTGCAGTCAAAGAAACAACTGGTCTCCTTCAACAAATTGACTTTTAGAGCGACCTTAATCTGCCTGTTGCTTCATGCGATTCTGGGCCATGACCAAATTATCTTTATGGGTATGAAGAATAGCCTCTCGAACTGTAAGCGTTTGGTTAATCGCCTAGACCTTCCAGACACCTGGCAAGTATGAGATAATTGAAGGTGGATTTTTTCCATATACTTCTTCAAAAGGAGTCATGCGGGCAATTGTATGGTAAGAAGTGTTGTAACACCATTCAACTAGTGGTAACCATTGACCCCACCAATTTTTCCATTCTGATACAAAACACCTAAAATATGTTTCCAAACACTTGTTGAGAAATTTAGTTTGACCATCGGTCTAGGGATGATAGTCTATGATGAGATGCAATTGGGTGCCCTGTAGCCTAGATAGTTCTTGCCAAAAATTGATGGTGAAAGTGGGGTCTCGATCAAATAAAATAGAATGAGGCATGCATGAATATTGAAGACATGTTCCATGAAAATTTGATCCATAGTGGAGGCGGTAAATGGGTGTCAAAAGAGAACATAAATGAGCATACTTGGAAAGACGATAAATGACCACCATGATGACTAATTTATTGCCTGATTTAGGTAAGTCCACTATAAAATCCATAGAGATATCCATCCAAATAGTAGGTGGAATCGGAAGCAGTTGTAGTGTGTCAATAGATTTGACTATTTTACCCTTGTTACGTTGACAAACATCACATTCTGCCACAAAATTGTGAACGTCTTGTTTAATACCATACCATAAAAAAGAACATTTGACCTGATCATAGGTTTTGGTAAATCCTGAGTGCCCAGCTGTGGCTATAGCATGAAGCTCAGAAAGTACCGTGGATTTAAGTTGTTATTGTTTACTTAAATACAAATGGCCCTTGTAGTGAAGCACATCATTGTGCCAAGAGTACACTGGGGAAACTTTATAATTGTCTTGCAATTGTTGGATCAGATGCAAAATTTTGGGATCTTGTAGCCATTCCCAGCGAACAACTTGGAGCCAATCTGGTACAATGAAGGAGAGGGAAAAAATGGACCCTTCATATTTATATTTTCTTGAAAGTGTATTAGAGATCACATTATCTTTTCCTTTATTGTAAATGATCTAATAATAAGGAAGGGCGTTGTTCCAGAAAATACTTGAAGCTTTGATGATCTTTCTTAATTTTGAAGTGTTTCCCCAATAGATAAGGGTGCCAAAGATGGATTGCATGCATAATAGCCAACATTTCCTTTTCATAGATTGATTGGCACAAATGTCGCTTTGACAGTTGGTTGCTGGTAAAGGCCAAAGTTCGACCATCTTGCATAAGAATTGCTCCAATTATTCTCTCGGAAGAATCACATTCTAGGAAAAAGGTCTTTGTGAAATTAGGAAGGGCCAGGAATGGAGTGGTGCACATGGTTTCCTTCAAGGTTTTAAAGGCTTGATCATCTATGAGATTCCAAGTGAAAGAATTATTTTTAAGGAGAGCAGTGACAGCAGTGAGAGGTGCCACAATATTTCCATAACTCTAAAAAAAACTTGTGATAATATCCTGTTAAACCCATACATCCACACAATATTTTGAGAGTCTTTGGGTGAGGCCAATCCTACATAGCTTCAATATTTTTAGGATCCACCTTGACACCTGCCTTGCCAACAATATGACCCAAGTACTCGACTTTGGAAGTGCCAAAAGCACATTTAGATTGTTTGAGGAAAAGTTGGTGTTGAGAGAATAGATGTAGAAATCGATCCACATGAGAAAGATGGGTTGTCCAGGTTTTACTATAGATGAGGATATCATCAAAGAAAAATAAAACAAAATGACGGAAAAAAGGACAGAAGACATGATTCATGAGGCTTTGGAAAGTGGAGGGAGAATTACATAAGCCAAAGGGCATGAAAAAAACTCATAGTGGCCCTCATGAGTTTGAAGTGCAATCTTAGGAATGTTTGCCTCATTCATATGTATCTGGTGGTATCTAGAATGAAGATCAATTTTAGTAAAGAACTGTGAACCACTCAATTCATCCAAGAGGTCATCAATGACAAGAATGGGAAATTTCTCTTTGATGGTGAGTTTGTTGAGGGCATGGAGGTCAAGACACATGCGCCAAGAGCCTTATTTATTAAGGACCATGATCAAAGGAGAAGAGTAGGGGCTCATATTAGGACAGATAACACACGTGGTGAGAAATTCTTGAACAATTTTCTCAATTTCATCTTTTCGGGAAAAGGGATGACGATAGGGATGAACAATGGGAGGAAGGATGCCAGGGACAAGGGGAATGGAATGATCATGAACACCACAAGAAGGAGGAAGTCCCCGGGGAGTGGAAAAAATATATTGATGTTTGGAGAGGATGGATTGGAGGTTCTGCATCACAAATAGTGTCTCAGTGGCGTGAATGGCATAGAGTTGTGCAATAATGCTAGAATGACCTTTTGTGATGAACTTTTACATGTGATGGGAACTGATGATCTCCGAGGAACCGATGGTGATGCCTTGGAACTTATATTGTTGGCCCTCCTGGTTGAATTGCATGGTTAATTCCTTAAAATCCATGAGAATGGGACCCAGATTTTTTAGCCATTCTGCACCCAACACAATTTCACAACCACCCATGTCGATAGAAAACATATGCGATTTCATGTGGTACTGACCAATTTGGAGACACACATTTTCACATTGCCCCCTACATTTCATGGACCCACCATTGGCAATCATGATTTGAAAATTATTATTGACACATATATAACAATTATTTTCTTGGGAAATGCAACGATGAATAAAATTATGGGTGCTTCCACTGTCCACAAGGATGACGACCTTCTGATGCTTAATGCAACCAATTATATTGAGGGTTTGGGGAGTAGAGAACCTAGTGAGAGAATTCATGAAAATGACCAGTTCAACTTCAGGAGGATCGGAGGGTGGGGTCATGTCAGTGGGTTCATGTGACTCGGCCACATGGGGGGCCTCGACATTGTCTTCCGAAACATCCTCGGAGATGGCCATAAAATTATTTTGTTCCTTACACTTGTTCCCAGGAAAATATTTGTCATCACAATTATAACAAAGACTTTTGAGTTGGAATTCAACCATTTTTGCCCTGGTCAATTTCTCGATATTTAGTGGAGTGGAAGGAGGAGTGGGAGTGATTGGTTTAGGGTGAGGAGTAATGGATGGTTTTTGGGTTTGAGAAGAGACAACCTGTTTTGCTTCCTTATCTCTTTTAGTAGCTTCCACCCAACTTCGATGCTCAGCCATGAGGACATGGGCACAAATCTCATCCTTGAGGCCAATGATAAAACATTCTCAGAAAAAAAGCATCAGACATGCCCTTTGTACGGAAATTATGGAAATCAAATCACTCAAAAGAGGCTATAAGGTCTTCCACTATGCTAGATTGTTTCAACTTTGTCAAACGACATAAACGGTTGGTGTCATTGTCAAAGCGTTCGTAAATCTCTGCCACAAATTGTGTCCAAGCCACATACCCTTGGAGGGATTTTTTTCTCCATTGCCACCATTACCAATGTTCTTGATCTAGATAGACAACACCATACCATATATTGGCCAACTCATCTGTAATTCCATACAAAGAGAAATAATGTTCCATTTGAGTTACCCAGCTAGTGGGATCTGAGCCATCAATTTTTTTCACATCCACATGCGGGAGGCGTAGGTCAAACTGAAAGTGACAGGGATAAAAGGTTGGGGAATTATAGGAAGTTTCACCTTCAGAGTGCAAAGGTAGGTCAGAGGAGGGAATATTTGTAGGGATATTCATCTTGGCGCATATCGTGCTAGTGAAGGATGCAAGATGGGTAGTGAGGTCATGTTTGATGGTTTCCATTTTGGCGTCTATGGAGAAATGCATGTTTTTATTGATGGTGGAAAAATTGGCACTGAGATGCCTCACTTCCTATTGGGTCTATATGAAATTAGAGGACAAGGAATTGAAGTGAGCTTCCAATTCTTGGCTACAGGTGTGGGCCATGATGAAGAGGGAAAACAAAAAGGGATAGTTGGGACCACACAAAAAATGGTTTATGGGTTAAGTGTATCATGATGATTATGGCGACGAGGGGAATCTAATGGGGTAAGGCCCAAATAAGGGTGTTGGAAGGGGGTCGGGTCCACGAGAAATTTTTTTCTTCTGAAAAATGATAGGTATGACTGCGAGAAGGGAAAAGAGAGGAATCCAACAGGAAAGGGCTCAAATAATGGTGCCAACATGATCCATAATTTTTTTGTTTTTTACTCCTGTGGAGTTATACTCCGATTTGAAGAATATTGCAGTGTTGAAATGCCCAAATTCTTATCATGAAGAAATGTTTATTAATTTTGCAACCTAAATGCAGGAGGCACAGTTGCATGGCAATAGATCTTGTCTGTTCTATTTTTGTTTCCATCCCAAGGGTTAGGGTATGCAAGGTGTCAACATAAAAGGTTTTTTCCTGTGCTATAACTCTCTGATATATGTGTGGGGTCCAACAATAGTACTCGACCCAATATCTTAGGTCACCAACTAAGGAGGCTAGACTATGCCCTTAGCCGTACTACCCAACTACCTAGGTACTAGAGAGTATCTTCTCGAGTGTTTTTCTCAGTGGCACTATAGAATTCAGGAAGCTGATAAGTTTATCTATGGAGGGCTTAAGAAGATCTAGTTCGATCCATATACAGGTGTTTTCTGATGCGCTACCACTCGAAGGGGTACCAACATGGGTTACAAGGGTGGCGAAAAAATGTGCGCTTAAGTACCACTTGTATTTCCTACGTGTATGAATCCCTGACCATAGGTTTATGCGCATAACGATAGATCTATGTAGATTTAAGACGTCGGAATACATCTCTACCCTGAAAAAAAATTAACCCACAATTTTCTTCCAAGGAAAGTGCCATGATACCACTTGTAGTATTCTAGATATAAAACAATATGCAACACATAAATATTTTAGCTAGAAATGGTAGAAAAACAATGATATAACTAGAATAATACTAGACTAACATGAGAAATAGCACCTTGATTAATGATAGCAATGTTCACTTGCCTCTTCGATGGGGAAACCTCCAACAAAGCATATATCTATTACAATAATCTCCAAGACAAAACTTCTCATACCCTCTACTCCTATTTATACTAAATCTGTCTATCCAAAAGAACAATCTAGAGGAAGATCCTTTTAGAAGCGGAAACTTCTATTAGGTTTTCTTCAATTTGACTTATTCTTCCTTATTGATAGGCCTTATTAATATTGTAATTTATTACACGGAAATATATTATTGTACCTACGTCAGGGGTTAGGGAGTTTAGGTCCCTAACAAGCTTACCCAAATCGAGAAATAAGTTAGTCATCATGGTGGTAGTGGATCGTCTCTCCAAATATGCTCATTTATGTGCTCTTCAAAACCCATTCAAAACATCTACAATGGCTCAAATGTTTATGGATAATATCTTCAAACTCCATGGAATGCCTCATTCTATTATTTTTTAACATGATCCAACTTTTACCATCAATTTATGACAAGAATTATTCAGGCTCCAGGGAACCCAATTGCAACTTAGTACAATATATCATCCCCAGATAGATGGTCAAACATAAGTGCTCAAAAAGCGTCTAGAAACATATTTGAGGTGTTTTACATTTGACCAACAACATCACTGGGTCCAATGGTTACCCTTATCTGAATGGTGGTACAACAAATCTTACCATACAACCACTCACATGACTCCCTTTGAAGCAGTCTATGGACAAAATACACCATCAATTCTCCCATACATGCCAGGAATCTCCAAGGTTCAGGAGGTTGACCGCAACCTTACATCCCACATGAACCTTCTCCATACTCTCAAAGACAATTTGGTCATGGCTCAGAACTGCATGAAGCAACAAGCAGATCATGGTTGTTCTGAATGTCAATTTGCTGAAGGGGACCAAGTGTTTCTCCATATACAACCATATAAGCATAATTCTCTCAAATCTGAGGAGTGTCAAAAAAAATCCCACAAATTTTATTGTCCTTATACCATTCTCAAATGTGTGGGACCAATGGAATATCAATTAGCTTTGTCCAACAACTCCAAGATTCATCCTTTTTTTCATGTTTCCTTCCTTAAGAAAGTGATTGGCACCAAGTTTAATGCTCAGATTAGTCTACCAGAGTTAGATGAAGAAGTCTCCATTTGGTTGTAGCCATAAGCCCTATTGTACCAGCGAGAGTGTCTTGTTTGTCAATGCACCATCTAGGAAGTGTTAGTTCAATGGAGGGATACTCCACCAAAAGATGCCACTTGGGAGACGACTACTATTCTGCAGAAATTTCCTCATCTTAAGCCTTGAGTAAAAGGATCTTTTTAAAGGGAAGGGAATGTTAGGAACCTAACCTCCCTAACCCCTCACATATATAGAATAATATATTGTCCATGTAATAAATGAAAACATTAGTTAATAAGGAAGATTTAATATATATGAACAAGTCAATGTAAGAAGACTTGATAGACGCTTATGCTTCTAGAAAGATATTCATATAGAATTTTCTTTAGAAGATAGAATTAGTATAAATAAGAGTAGGATGCATGAGAAAGCTTTGCCTTGTGAATTAATGTAATAGAGCGTTTCTTTGCTGGAGGTTTCCCCCTCGAAGAGGCAAGTGAACATTGCTCTCATTTCAATAAATGAATCATTTTGGTGTGTTATTATCTACATTCTATTGTTTTTTTGGTAGTTTATGTTATAATCATGTTTATTCTTAATATCACATAACCAGATGCATAACAATTATGCTCGTAACTCATCTCTAAATTAAGAGTTACAATCTATTGAAGTTTTCGAGCTTCTAGTGGACAATTACACCTCATTTTCATGTGGCATACATGTGGCTCTCTATCACTCGTTCCATCCGATGTGGCACTGACTTAGAATCTGACATGGTGCATGCCACTGGTCCAGTAGGCCCTTAAGATCAATGGTTCTGAGCACTTGCCCTATCTTCGTTTTCGTCAAGGTTCTCTTCCTTAGGAGTAGTGAACAACCCCAACCATCAAGTTTTGAGGACGAACCTTCTTACAAATATATTCCCATATCTGATGGCTCTCGGACCTTGACATATGATGGATTTGATCTCGTTAGTTCCTTTAACTTGCACAACATTTAACACTCACCCAAAATATTTTCTAGGGTGAACATATGGGACCTATTACAATTCTACGATTGAAATTTCATCTCTTCTAATAACCAATCAAAAATTATCACTTGAACCTCTTTGTTGTTGGCACATCCTCTTGTCCTCACTCCAGACCTTTGTCCACCATCTATTGATGAATGACTAGGATCTATCAGCCTATAGATCAAATGACCATTGTTTAAGGTGAAGACCTAAAGGCCTAAAAACCCAATAGGGCCACTATCATCCCATTGAACCATAAGTTGTTGACCCATGTTACCCCTTGAGAGATTCTATATGCCAAGTTGACATCCTTGTCAGCATGACATCACTCATCTTTGGGCCTCGCATAAGAGGGACCCATGATAATCTATGACTAAGATTAAATATATCTGTTAAACCGATAAAAAAATATCATTATTTCTCAAGCCTTCCTCGTTCTTGACACTTTCTCATCGTCATCATATCTCCTTGTTCCAACCATTGGTCACTTTAATGACTTGACTTTTTTATGAATGGTCCTGACTTACCCATCGCACCAATCTATGGTTGATGATGAATTTAATACTTTTTCATCGTTGGAACCTCTCTCTTTACTTCATACGTGAATCTTCCGATGACCATGCCCTTCGACTTATGGTTAATATCTGTTCACCGTACTGTATAGACGACTGAGAATTTCCCCAACTCAACATAGGGTTTTCTACTGGGTAATGGTGCGAAATTGGGACTTAGCCAATTTTATGAATTCGTTAAGAGTTTTACCAGGTCTTCAAGAGTTCTATAACTACTCTGAGACCACGAAGGATTTATAACTTCATCAAAGTGAATTTATTGCATATATTACAAGCTTTCCACCTAAGTATGTGATGATCCCTCAACTTGAACCCATTTTCATCCACAAAAGGGTTCTTCTGGTATCAGGGTATTCTAGATCACCCTACAAATGATGAATTTGTCCATATATTGAAAACCTTCCTCTTAAGACTGCAAGACTCTCCAAACCACATGTTATCCACACAATGAACACTCATTTTCACGAGTTGTCATCTTGACAGAGAAAATAAAAAATCACAGTCCATTTCACTAAGGAATTCAACCATTCTATACATGTTTTTCACATTTAATAATCAAACCATAAACAACATTTTTACAATATTAGACATCAATCCAAGTTAAACACTTATCTATTCAGTGAAGGTGGAAACCAACCAAATAATTGAGAGAGGAATCATTTCCTCTGAATCTTAGGCTATGTTGCAGAGTGCCTTCCTACAACATGCTACCCTCATGCTAAGCCATGATATCACAAGGGGAATTATTTTAGTTGGTTCACAAACTTAGAATGATCTAGGTAAGTTAATCTCCTTCCTCCTATGACAACAACAAAATTCCCCCCTTCCCATTGAACTCAGGGCTTCAATAGGTTTATCATGTACCTTCCCAACTATATTTCCTTTGCACAAGGGAGCCCCTCCCCTACTATGCATTCCCTCGATGACCTCCCCCTACCAGTGCCAATTTCTTTCCTCTCTGCATTATGTTCTTTGTCTCTTGCACATGTTTGCATCAATCGGTCTCTCCCTGATACCACTTTTGGTGACCAACTATTCTATCTCTCATATCCCTCTTCTTGATTCTCTAATTGCATTTTCCCACCTTTGGCCTCTTCTTCCACCAATCCCTTGGGATTCTCATGGATTCTTCTAGATATGACCTAATTTTTGGGGTTCGAATTCCTGAAGGGGAAAATCTATGGGTACCTATCATCATGTTATTCAGTTGACCCCTCATCTCTTCAAGAGATTAGGACTATCAACAATATTAACTGCCTCAACCACCAATCATGTTCCCTCATTAATAGTTCACATGATCTCTTGGAGGTTCAAGTACGTGAGTAGGTGGTGTATTTAGTTTGCAGGTGCAGGATGAATTGTTAAGCAATCTTCCTATTTTTGTCATTGAATATTCTCCACTCCACCCCATCGATCAACCTCATCCATCTTGCTTCATTAGTTCCCACTTGTGACATCATGGCCAATACTCTCAAGAATTTTCCCTCTTAGTAAATTTTCTAGCGTTTTTCATTAATCAAAACATAATTACAAGCTTCATAATCACATTATATGAAGTCTTAGCATAATTACAATTATGGGGGAAAACAAGGTGTTACAAGTACCCCAGTGGGATGGTGGACCAGATCGATGTTGGATCACGAGAGTGCATGTAAAATTTGAGCACAATGACTAGTGGTTCAGTGGACCCAATAAATGTCGGATTGTGTAATATCCCAAGGCCGATCCCTAGTTGTAATCATGAATTGTAACATGTTTTGTAGGTTGTTGAGACAAGTGTTATAAGCTAGGAGGCTTATGTGCTTATTAGGCAGGAGAGATTATATGTTAAAAGCCAAGATCCTGTTTTGTACATGTAAATATTCATATTATTAATATAAACAACATCATTGTGTGTAGACCGACCATGAAGAAAGAGTATGGGGGAATAATCTCCACTAGGTTGGGAAAGGGAGGAGACTAAGATATTGAGGAAAAAGGGATAAGCTTAAGAGCTTAATAGAATAATATATTATTATTCTAAAATATCTAAAGAGGATATTAATTTATCTTTAGTTCCTTTAGGGAGATGAATGAGTTCCAAGTGGGGGGAACGTGCTCCTGGAGAGCCAAGTTTCATCCAAAACACATGCATATTTAGGGGGGATGTTCTCACCATTCTCACCATTCTGAGGATTATGACGATTTTCACCATGGGGACCTTGCTGACCATCCATTGGGGGGATTCACTCATGCACTGAGCAAGCACGTAGTTAGTCATTTCCGCCATTGTTGGACTATAACCATCCTGAACCTATGCATCAAGCCGAATTGATACCCTTGATGCACCTGTACCCTGGGGATTACCTACGTATTGTCCTGTCAGTACCATTCCCCACGTTTAGTTTCTATTTCTTCCATCACCATGCTCGTCTGTTGAGGAGTGAGAGTGAAGAAGTAGGCTGTCAGGGCTGTGAGAAACTCTCTCCATGCGAGAGAGTGTGCCGAAGAAGTGAGTTCTCTTGGAGGGAGTCCAGTAGTAGCTAAAAATCTCTGAGAATTCCTAATCCATCTTGTTGTTGAAGCCCCGAAAAGGGAGGTGTAGCAGCCGATGGACTATGTGACAATGAAGGTGTACACTCCTAGGGTGGGACATGCATGTGGGGAATGAGAGTCTGTGAGCTGTGGAAGTAAGTGGCTCATTGGAGGAAATCATTCTTGTTGTATTGTGCAACTTCCTGTTGTCCCTACCTAGCCTAGGAATCCCTTGCCCGATGGAGTTTAGTCTCATCTCGGGGGTGACCCACTGCTAAGAGTGATGAGCAATGTGGTCTATGGCTGGGAGGTTCATGGAAGGTCTGAACGCAATTGGTGTACTTCAATTAAAAGATAAGTACCCATTTCTTTGTTCATTTACATGCTGTGTATTTGTACATGCTATATTGATGAGTATTTCCTGTATATGTTGTTATATTTATGGGTTTTTACAATGATTACTGCATGTATACTTTTACTATTATTTCCACCTTAATCTGTGTATTAGCAGAATATGTTTTCTATTTAGGTTTATATTTATATGCAGATGATAATTGTTATTTCTATGAGGTAGCATGGTAGGCCTGTTGGTGGTCGGGGATGTTACAAAAATGGTATCGGAGTAAGAGATGTTTATGGAGTGATGTTTCCCGACCAGTTGGGGATTGGGGATGTTACAAATTGGTATCAGAGAAATATATGTTTACATAGTGATGTTACCCGACTAGTTGGGGGCTGGGGACATTAAAAATTGGTATCAGAGCCATGGTTTCAACACTGAGCCTAGATGGGTCGGATAGGTGATTAGTGAAGAAAATGTTTTAGAGTGAATTGTTGTTGAGAGGGACAAAATTCAAATTTCATAGCATTCCTGAGTGCCAGGAAGGCAGTGTGTGAACACTTGGTTTGTGTTCAAAATCTCAAGAAGTATAGTGGTTCAAGAAAACCTACAGAGGAAGGATACCATCGCAATTGTGGTATTAGGCCACAAAGTTTATAATTTGGACTGTAGGATATGTTCTGGAGAAGGAGGATCCCTCACAACCGTCAGATCTCAAAAAAAGAGCATGGTGGTTAAGAAACAAAGTCCTTTGGGACTTTGCTTCTCTAACTATTTGAAGTTACTTGTCAGAGAGAAAAATCGTCGAAGCTCCGAAGTCCTGAAGTGGATCTACGCTGTATATCTGGGGAAAATTGCTTGACCATTGGATTGACCAAAGATAGATCATAGTCGTTAGATCGAATCAAGAGTAAGAGGTAAGGTGCAATGGTGAAGAACATATCTCAACCGTCAGATCTGCGTGCAAGTGATTGTGAGTGGTGAATCTCACAACAGTTTGGAAGTTCGACACTTCGAGAGAAATGGAGTGTGCTAGAGTGAAAACTCCTGAAGTCCCAAAGTCCAGAGTTGATCTAGACCATTCATTAAAGGAGGAACATGAAAGCAGATCAACGTATTTGGGAGTTCGATGTTCGGGAGAAACAAAGTGTGCTAAGGAGAAAACTCCCAAAGTCTCGAAGTCCGTAGTTATTCTGGACCGTTTGTCAAAAGAAACATGTGTCGACAGATCAATGTATTCCAGAGTTCGACGTTCGATTAAAACAAAGTGTGGTAGAGTGAAAACTCCTGAAGCATCGAAGTCCAGAGTTAATCCAAACCATTCATCAAGAGGGATATGTGTTGACAGATCAGATTGTTCAGGAATTCGACATTCGGGAGAAACAAGGTGTAAATAGAGAGAAAAATCTTGAAGTCCTAAATTCTGAAGTTAATCTGGACCATTCATTGAAAGAAACGTGTGTCATAAGATCAACTTGTTTGGGAGTTCAGGAGAGTCAGAGTGTGCTAGTGTGGAATCTCCTGAAGCCCTGAACCCCGAAGTCCTAAAGCCGAAGAGTTTAAGTGGTGTGGCATGATGAAATCACGTATGGTGATGTGGACCTTTCCTAGACATGCCATATTCCACACCCATAATTATTGATAGCTCTACTATGTGGACCTCGAAAGGTAAAGAAGTTCGAGAGTTCAAAGTTAGAGAAATTTGAGGAATGCAAGTGTAAAATCTCTTGAAGCTTGAAGTCCCGAAGTGACGTGGTTTGCTGACATCACCTAGGATGATGTGGAAACATGGGATGTGTGCCACGTGTCAGTGAGTTAAGAGCCTTTGGAAGTTTGAAATGCCAGTTAGAACGTGACATGTGTCACCCTTCTGATTGGGCCACGTGTTCTCTTCTATTATTCCACCACTTGGCATTCTTCTTGAGCATGGATGGTGGGGTCCTGAGGGATACATAAAGCAGTTAAAAACTTGGAAAAGTATTTAACTAGATCAGGTCCACAGTAACTTGGTCACAGTGGACGCATGGCTCCATCAGTGGACGCATGGCTCCATATCTTGCATTCCAAAGATTTGACACTCCAGAGGAACTTGGTCAACAAGTTTTTAAGTATGAAAGACTCCCGAAGTCTTGAAGGTAGGAGTATATATCCACCATTGGTTACAGTGGACGCGTGGCACCAGATCTTGCAGTCTGGAGACTGGGCACTCCGAAGGAATTATGTTCAAGTGTAAAGACTCCCAAAGGCCTGAAGGCCGGAGTCAACCTCGATCGTTGATCACGAAGGACACACAACAACGGATTCCATAGTTCAGAGACTTGGTACTCCAAAGGTATTGTGTTGCAATTTCTTGAGTCAAGAACTCATGGAGTCTCGGAGTTAATATCGACCGTTAATCGAGAGAGGGTCTGTGGCAACATATGCAACAATCCAATAATTCGACACTCCAGAATAAAGGAGAGTATGGACAGTTCCGAAGTTCCGAAGTCAGAGTCCTGGAGTTGATCATGGTTGTTGGTTAACAAGAAGGCGTAGACCGTTGATGTGTTGTTTTTGAATTCTCTGGTCCGACACTCCGATGGATCTATACAATGGTACTTTGAAAAATCACGAAGCTAGAGCTCCATAGTAAATATCAGCCGCCAAATGCTGAGGATCCATGGACCGTAGATCCACCCCACTTCGCATGTTCACTAGTTCGACATTCAAAATAAATGAGAGAAGAAGATGTGAAAGTTTCCAAAGCCAGAAGTTCCAAAGTGTAAAAGTTTCAGATAAATGTCGATCAACTTAGCGCTTGGTCACAACTTGTAGTCACATGATTTTGGGACTGAAGAAAAGGGGGCTAGTGCCTGGATTATTGTTTTAAGAACATAAAAAGGCTTAGAGAAGGAATCATGAGGATTCTTGATTGAGAAGACCACATCGAAAGAAGTAATAAAAGTCGGTGCAGAGGAGGCACAAATAGAATTAATGAAAACCATGTAAGCTCTGCTAGGTGTGCATAGAGCCAGTTCAAGGAGTACATAGAGTACCAGGAGTGTGCAAGTGTCCTTTGATGGAGAAAAGTACCGAGACCCTTTGAAATTCATAGCAAGTTCAAAGCTCAGGAGAGATAGCGCAAGTGCATGTATATGAACTTTCTTCAAGTTTAGGAGCTTAAGAGGAATAACATTTTCTCATAAGCGCAGTCGAGATCCAAGCAATCAGGCTCACAAACGAATCAAAGGCTGCAACCTTTGAATATTTTAAAAATTCCTTCATCGAAAGGAAGTAACAAAGATCAATGTAGATTTTAACGTTGCACAATATTTATTGCAAACATATTTTCAGTAAAAGAACAAAAATGATACAATGGAAAATACAAACATTACACAGATATTTTTCCCTTGGAAACCTAAACCGGGAAAACCAACATATTCTATATTCATTCATCATGTTACATTTTTTACAATACAATATACATATAGGAGCCATCGACATCCAAAACCCTAACCCAATGGCCTAGATTAGTCAACAACCCTAATTTTGTAATTGGAAATAGAAAACCATTGGCAAAGAAACCATGTGCCGAAAAACCACCTAAATATGTGACATGTTTCCCAAGGCAAGAAATTTTTTCTGAGGGTCGCTTCCCTCGAACCCCCATGTGGGGGAGATTTTCCCCCCTACACCGCCCAAGGGGGGGCCTAGTGCCACCCCTCAAACTCCCCTGTGCACCTGGCGCAACGCAGAGACTCCTACTCATGCAAAGAATATAACACATACCCAACACTCAAAAAAGAGGAGCTCTACTACAACCATCAGATTGACTATGAGATTTGATCTGGACTGTCAAAGATCTACGTCCAGAAAAGGAGGAGCACACAGAGGAAGAAGATATATCCCAACTGTTGGATCTGAGCACGAAGGATAGAGAGTCTTCAAACCCAGGTAAGTTGCATGAAGGTTAATTCTTGAAGTTGTTCGGACTTTGTGAAATTTAGGGATTTAGAGCTCGAGTGCACAAGAGAGAGAAATCACCAAAGCTCCAAAGGCCAGAGTAGATCTTGGCTGTTGGTACTCGGAAGTACGTGTCAACAGATCATGAAATCTAGAGCAACAACACTACAGGAGATTTCTATTGCGGAGTGTGCAAAACTCCCGAAGGCTCGAAGCACAAAAGTAAATTCTAGCTGTTGGCGTAGGAGGACACGTGACAATTGATTGTTAACTCCAGAGGATTTGAAGTGTGGTACTTCAAAAATCCCTGAATCTTAGACTAGTGGAGAATATCTCATCCGTTCGTCATTTGGAGACATGTGGTGGAATATTTTTCATTTCAGAGGAAGCTAGTGAAAAAGGGTGGAGAACTTCCGAAGTCATCGGTATTCGAAGCAGATCTGGGCCGTTGATCCTACGGGGACAGGTGTCACTAGATCCTACACTCTAGAGAAGGAACACTCCGAATGAATATGGAGTTGGGTGGAGAAAGAACTACTGAAGGCCGGAGAGCCATAGTTCATCTGCGTCGTCCATCAATAGAGGATAAGTGTCATCATATCCTTCACTTTGAAGGATAACCACTTCAGAGGAAAGTGGGTTTCGTGGGTTGAGAACTCCCGAAGGCCGAAGTGCCGGAGTTCATCGTGACCATTAACAATCGTGGATGCATTTCAAAAGATCTGACACTCTGGAGGTTTGTGGCATTAAAGAACTTGGAAAAACTTAAGCATGGAGTCTCGAAGCTATTAGTGGCCATTGATTTGGAAATTCGAGTGTTTGGAGTTCGATAGATTGGCATTGTGGTGAGTTGAAAACACCCGAAGCCCGAAACTCTAAAGCACGGAGTAAGTTCTTGTTGGTTTGGTGCTTGGTCATATCCACAGTCATATGCTATCACCAATGAATGAAAAAGGGCTAGGGCCTGAAAGATTAATTTGGAAGCACGAGAAGCTTAGAGAAGCACCTGAAAGGTTAGATGCGTTCGTACCTGCACCAGGTGGAGTGAGAAGTCCTAAAATTCCTTGGATATCATCGGATTGGACCCTAACTTGGCACATGGTCCTTTAAAGGATTCTGTGGGTCTTGAAAATATCTTCATTCACTATTTCGAGCACGGGGAAGGAAACAAAAGCATGTGGATAAGCTTTTGGGGCTCAACAGGATCCTGAGAGCCAATTCGACTCCATCAAATTGATCGATCCTGGACTGGGAGGTCGTGCAGCCTGGGACAAAGAGGGGGTTTGCATCATAAGCATACCAAGGACCTATGCAACCTGGACAATAAGCAAGCAGAGTTTCAATCACACATGATTGAATTAGAAGGAGGGTCTAATTGGTACAGATTGGTTGGACCAACACCATGTTGTCTTAGACTGCCATCACAAGGAATTCACTTGCCTGGATGAAGAAGGAAATTTGAGGATAGCTGAAGAAACGTTTAAAAAAAATGGATGTCAAATAATTCTATGCAACTAGCAAAGGTGGAATATGTGCATCCTTACAATATGAATAGAGATTGGCTATGCAAGTCAAGTTAGAAACTAGTATTCAAAGAGAAGAGAAGGTACAAGAAACCTCAAGTATTAAGGTAGTTTGTTAATATCAGCTTAGTATGTGACTGGAAATGTGAAGGAAATCAAGAGTGATTGGCTAGAAAGTGCTCAGGTTAGAAATAATCAAGTACAATGACTACAATGAGAGAACAAGAATATTCAAGAATCCGAGAAGAATTGAAGACTTCTGGGATCAACAAGGAAAGGTTGTACATGGAGAAGGAAGTTGTTGCAATTTCTGTGGCAATAAGTATGTTATGGCTTGTTGGGACAACCAAAGGAAAGAATTATTTCATGTTGCAAGTGTTGTTGACGATGTTGCTGCATATGGAAGGAAAAAGAAAAGTTGAAGTGTTGGTTATATGTTTGATAATAGAATCATGAAAGCTTCTACTATCATCAACTAGTCAGGTAACATCGCATTATTTTAATGGCAGCTATGCAGGTAAGTATTCTCTTTTGAAATTGTATTGCATGATTTTCAAAGGGAAATTTAGGTAAGAATATTCTCCGATTGAATTTTTATGATACGTAGGATGGTGTTATTTGAATGCATTAACATGAATAAGATACCACTAGAGGCGGTAAAGGCTAGAGGCCTGTTATAATTATCAAGATTTTATCTTTTGAATTCACACATTGACATAGTAGAATGTCATGTTAAATTGGTTATAGGGTAATAACCAGCAAAATAAAAGATAAGAACTTGTTATAGGAATGAATGCTAGTAAATCTAGTCATGTATGATACCATGACATGGTTGGATATGGAAAAGTATGGATATGGAAAGGTTACGAACCACATAGGTACCAAAATATTCCTACCTTTAAATAAAACTTGGACTGCAACCTTTTTTCTAACCCTAATGAACACCACATAATTATATTCTTGGTGTAGACTGTTCAGGTCGAAAAGGAATGCATCCAATTAATTGGGAAAACAATAGGAAATGTCTGGAGAATGTGTTAAGACATTGGCCAGAATTCCAACTTATGGATGGTGAGATACATGATTGAGATAAAGAGACCTATGTAATTCAATGCAATGCGTGTTGAATAAATATGCATTGAGAATTGCACTTATGCATAGTAAGTGATATAATTGTATACTTAAATGCAATTGTTGAATGTGTTTTGTAAGTACATGTATATATATTATTGCATGGAAATAATTGTTACTATCAACTGAAATGTTGTTAACTCATGAAGTTGAGGACATTTCAGGAGTTGTTAGACATTGCAACAGGAAAGTTGCAAGTCAAGTAGTCACATAAGCATTGACTACAGAAAAATTTCTTTTTCAGATTTTTTTTTAATGAACTTACATATATTAATTATGAACATGCATATGCATAGAATGATGAATCATTCTAGTTTGTTAAATTTTTTGGTAATTGTGATTGAATTGCTAGGTGCAAGAAAATCTAAGATCACTGCATAAGGTTTTGTACATATTGCAATTGATTTATGATGTACATGAAATACTGGAAATTTATTGGCTGTATGTAAGATGAAGCATTCCTAATATGACATCCAAGAAAAATTATGAAATAGAATTTCATGTTTTGGGGAAAATTTGAATTTCCTTTGAACTAAGTTTGAGTTCCTAAATGAATTCTTTTATGTTCTCTCATGATAACTGCATGTGTGTGATGCAGATGAGATGATATTGATTAAAGTTGGAATGCTAGAAGAAGAACTAATGTTAGAGACACTTAAGCCCTTTAATGGAGAACCTTGGTGAGAGTCTTTGGTAGTGGGTTGGCGCTCTCCTTGTGTGTGAAAGAATTGGCAAGATGGATCACTGATGGACTACGTAGCAGTGAAAGGATACTTGAACCTAGAAGGGTGAGTTCAACAAGGAAGAGGAAACTCATAAATACTTATGGCATGGTATCTTCCATAAGGAGGGTATGTAAAATGGTACAATGAGCTGAATTCTTCCTGAAGAAACTCTATGGGGTAGAGAAAATGACTTCCAACTGTAGCATGAATACTAGAATTGGTGCCTGAAAGTAGAGCACCAGGTGATTAACAAGTTCCAACAGCAAAAGCTTGGATCTTTTTGAAGAATTTCGCATTATACATGGTATAAAATTCACCGAGGACAGTGAATAAATAAGGGGAGGGGATTGTAATATCCCAAGGCCGAGCCCCGGTTGTAATCATGAATTGTAACATGTTTTGCAGGCTGGTGAGCCAAGTGTTATAAGCTAGGAGGCTTATGTGCTTATTAGGCAGGAGAGCTTAGATATTGAAGGCCAAGAGCCTATTTTGTACATGTAAATATTCATATTATTAATATAAACAACATCATTGTGTGTAGACCGACCAAAAAGAAAGAGTATGGGGGACTAAGATTCACTAGGTTGGGCAAGGGAGGAGGCTAAGAGATTGAGGGAAAAGGGCTAATCTTAAGAGCCTAATAAAATAATTTATTATTATTCTAAAAGTTGTAAAGATGATATTAATTTATCCTAAGTTACTTTAGGGAGAGGAATGAGTTCCAAGTGGGGGGAACATGCTCATGGAGAGCCAAGTGTCATCCAAAATGCATGCAGATTTAGGGGGGTCATTCTCACCATTATCACCATTTTGAGGATTTTGACGATTTTCACCAGGGACCTTGCTGACCATCCATTGGTAGGATTCACTCATTCACTAAGTAAGAACACAGTCAGTCATTTCTGCCATTGTTGGACAATAACTATCCTAAAACTCTACATCAAGTTGAATTGATACCATTGTTGCACCTGTACCCTAGGGGTTGCCTACGTATTGTCCTGTCGGTACCGTTGCCCTCACCCAGTTTCTGTCGCTGCCATCACCATGCCCGTGTGATGAGGAGCGAGAGTGAATAAGTAGGTTGTCAGGCTCGTGAGAAACTCTCTCTAGGTGAGAGAGTGTGCTGAGGAAGTGAGTTCTCCTAGAGGGAGTCCAGTAGTAGCTACAAATCTTTGAGAATTCCTGATTCGACCTGTTGTTGAAGCCCCAGAAAGGGAGGTGTAGTAGTCGATGGACTGTGTGACAATGAAGGTGTACACTCCTGGGGTAGGACAAGCATGTGGGGAATGAGAGTCTGTGATCTGTGGGCGTAAGTGGATCCTTGGAGGAAATCCTTCCTGTTGTCCCTACCTAGCCTAGGAATCCCTTGCCCGGTGGAGTTTAGTCCCAGCTCGGGGGTGACCCACTATTGAGACTGATGAGCAGCATGGTCTATGGCTGGGAGGTTCGTGGAAGGTTTGCATACAATTGGTGTACTTCAATTAAAATATAAGTACTCATTTGTCTGTTCATTTACATGTTGCGTATTTGTACATTCTATATTGATGAGTATTTCCTGTATATGTTGTTATATTTATGGGTTTTTCTTGTGATTACTGCATGTATTCTTTTACTGTTATTTCCACATTAATATTTGTATTAGCATAATATGTTGTCTGTTTAGGTTTATATTTATATGCAAATGATAATTGTTATTTCTATGAGGCAGCATGGACAACCTATTGGTGGCCCGAGAGGTTACAAAAATGGTATCAGAGTAAGATATGTTTACAGAGTGATGTTCTCGGTCAGTTGGGGGTTGGGGATGTTACAAATTGGTATCCAAGAAATATATGTTTATGTAGTGATGTTTATTGGCCAGTTGGGGGCCAGAGACATTACAGATTGTGAGAGTGTATTTAAACTCGTGAATGCGGTGGATGGTGCCACGATGAATTTGAATGGATCCTATCGACGAAAGTGGTATAGAAGTTCAAGTTTGGTGGTCGATGGCCTAGTGGTTCAGTGGACCATGCCAGGGGTGAAATACAAGTATCCAGATGGAATTTGGTGAGGTGTAGACTGGTGTCCTGGTGGACCAGATTGTAGATGAATGACAGGGAGTTGGATTGAGGTTTTGAGTATGGAGGTTAGTTCCTGGTGGGATAGTGGTCTGGATTGGACTAGTGTCTATTGGCAGAGTTGTGTGGAAGTTGCATGGGGTTCCAGTTCTTGGTGGGTTGGTGGATCATAATGACATTAGACCGGGGAGTTGGATAGGGTTTGTGTGGGGTGGCTTGGTGGTTAGTGGATCATACTAGCCCAGATTCATATAAGGTTGAAGATAAAAGGGGGAAGCAGTCCCCCATGACTGGTGACTGATGCCATGTTAACACCATGTCATCCAACACACATGGAGTGAGCCCACGTGGAGGCTACACTCGATAGGAATACTATTGTAGAAGGGGAAATTCCCCAAAAACTTCAGAAGGGCATAAATTTTGATCCTGAGCTCAGTTTTGAGAATGGTACCTCCACCTTTTGTTATCAGAGTAGTGCAGTGGAAGCATGGTACAAGAATGCCAAAACCGAGAATGAGGAAAGAAGTGGCTAATTACATAGACAAATGTCTAGAATGTCAGAAAGTGAAGACAAAGCATAGGCATCCAACTGGGTTATTGCAACGATTACCCATTCTATAATGGAAGTGGGAAGTTTTCACAGTGTATTTTATTACAAAGCTACCCAAAAAAATGAAGCAACATGATTCCATCATGGTAGTTTTGAATAAATTGACTAAGGAAACACATTTTATTCCAGTAAAGACAACACACAAGGAAACAAATATTGCTGAAATATATATGAAAGAATTTGCTAGGCTACATGGGGTTCCTAAGGAAATAGTTTCAAACAAAGTTTACTTCAAATTTTTGGAAGGGTTTGTTCAAAGGATTTGGGAAAAATTTAAATCTCAATACAATGTATCACCAGGAGTTAGATGTATAAACATGGAGGACTAACAGAATAATCGAGGGCATGCTTTGAATGTATGTGATGGATAAACCATCAAAGTGAGAATATTATATCCACTTAGTGGAATTTGATTACAATAATGGGTATCAAGCCTCATTAAAAATGAGTCCATTTGAAGGATTGTATGGCAGAAAGTGCAACACACCAATAAGTTGGGATAATCCAGTAGACATAGTAGTTGTTGGGTCATATATTTTGAAGGAAATGGAAGAGAAAATGGAAAAAATCAAGTAAAATTTAAAGACTTCCTAGGATAGGCAGAAAATTTATGCATAAAATAATAGAGTGTTTAGAGATTTTAAAGTGGGAAAACATGTTTTTTTGAAAGTGAAGGTGAAGAGAAGTTCGCTAAGACTATGAAGTTTCCCAAAGTTGACAGCAAGATATTGTGGACCTTTTGAAATCTTAGAAAAGATAGGGCCAGTTTATTACATGCTAGCATTTCCTGCATCCATGTGAGTGCATAATGTTTTTTATGTGTCATTATTAAAGAAATATCTGTCTGACCCTAAACACATAATTGATTGGAATGTGATCCAGGTGGAGCACAAAGGGGATTTCCAGGTGGAACCAGTACGCATCCTAGACCGAAAAGTCAAAGTGATTAGGAACAAAGTCATAGGTCTGGTAAAGGTTGAATGGACCTGCTATGGTATTGAAGATGCTACATGGGAGCATGAAGAAAAAATGTGGGAAAAATACCTACAAATTTTTGACAATTTTGAAGAAAACATAATGCAAGACTCCATTTTGAGTAGATAGAGTTCCATAACCACATCTCATAGTCCTAGCCAATTATGTTGGGGACCCTGATAAAATAATGGCACATTCCTTGGGTTATCCTCGATAAAAAAATGGTACATTCCTTGGGTTGGATCTAATAAACAAATGGTGCATTCCTTGGGTTTGCGTGTTGAGAGGAACAATAGATTATGTTTGGAAATATTTCTAGAGTATAGAATTGCAAAATTTTATTTCTTAAAGTATTTTGATGTATAATTGTATATACATGTATATCGACATAGTGTACACCGAAGATGGTGCACAATTTTAAGGGAGGGGGAATGTAACATCCCCACTATAATCCCTAGTTTAATTAATGCTTATGTAGATATACTGTGTGGCTATGGCCAAATCGATGTATACTCATAATATATTTCTGAATTTTAATAATAACATATGATTGGGGATATGGAAAGAGATGGGGGATGAATTAATCCACAAGATAGGGGAGGGTATAAGATAATTCCTAAGATGGGTCCAAGGGGGAATTACCCATGTATATTAATTCAACCCATTTTCCTAAATTTTGTATTGGTATATGAATCTTCTAATTTATGATTGAGTGTTCCCAAATCCAATCATTGGATACATGTAAGAGGGTGGGCGTGAGAAGTCACATACCATATTTATTGGGAGCAGGGGGGATGCATACAATTAGCGTGGGGAAGTGTGTGAGTCAAGAAATAAAGCCAAAGGAAGGAAATTTGTATGGGTAGCCACAACAATTTTTACACAGTCAATATTGGTGCATGAGCAACAAGTAGAGAGAAAGAAAAAGAGATTGGAGTTGGAGCATCCACAGAGGGAAAATTGTAGAGAATGATGGAGCAATTTTGGAGTGTTTTGGAGCTGAAGACTGAAGAACTAGCTTTTTAGGATTTAAGGGTGAACTCCTATGTGAGTTGGATTGAAACAACGAGTGTTGCTATTGTTTGCTGGTAGTTTTCCTAGCAACAAGTTCCTTTGAGTTCCCAGCTGAGAGATTCATGGTTACATGTTCAAGGGAGACAATGATAAATGAATGAGATGCATGAGGGACTGAGATCAGTGAAGGGGTACATTCCTTGGGTTGGGAATGTTAAGAGGAAGAGAGTTGGTGGAAAATCATGATAGTTGTAGGAGAATACCAGTGGGTTGTGGTATTTTTGAGCTGTGAGTGGACAATGAGAGACCGCCCTCTTTTGTGGATTACTAGCCTTAACTCAAGGGTGATTGTCTATTGAGATTTGAAACTACAGGTCAATTTTTGGGTGGAACATCCATCCCAAGAAGTTGGTTGCACAATTTTTTATAAAAGATAAGTGTTTTTTCTTATTTCTGTTTGTATTATGAGTTTTTTTTTTTTTTCCATGCATTGACTCTGTAGTTGAGACTGATTTATATGCTATTGTAATAAGATAATTACCACATTCATGTATGATTTTAGCACATTGTAGATGCATTTAATAAAGGGTATTATGCATGACTTAGATCTAGTTGTAATTTGTAGCTATACACTACATGCAATTAATTAGTTAACAACACATTTCTAATTTTTATGAGTTTTTTGCACCGTAATGTTCCTTATCTAGGTCGGGGGACGTTACACTTGCACTCACCAATAAAATTTTAATGTGGGAAAATGATATGAAAAGAGGATGAATTGATCCTAGTCGTTTCCCTTTATGCAAAAATAATGAAGAATCCAAATCACATTTGTTCATTTCTTGTCCTTTTATAGTGGAGGTCTTCAATTCTATCTTGGCCAAATTCAATCAGAAGGAAACATGTGTTGGATTACTGAGAGGGGGGGTGAATTAGTAATAGAGAAATTTAATCCTTTTTAACCATATAATCCAAGTGTTATATCAATGAAGCATTATTTTCCAATAACTGCAAAGTAAATAAGAAATGAACAAATGAACAATCATACACATACACAGTACACCAGTGTTTTATGTGGAAACCCAAATCGGGAGAAAACCACAGAATACTTTTTCTTATATGTCTTGAAGAATTACATTCATTGGAAGCACCAACTTCCTTTTCTTTCCATCTGCAACTAGAAGGAGGCTCCAACCCCTATTTTCTCAGGCTACAACCTAAAGGAATCTCCAACTCCCCAATTCTATGGCTACAACCAGAAGGAGGCTACAACCCCCTATGTTCTCTAGCTACAACTGGAAGGTGGCTACAACCACCTGTCCTTGCCCCATCCTACCACCCTGAAGTAGAAGTAGAATGATGGAACCAATGTCACACTATCACTGTGAGATACACCACTATAAACCTGTACCAATAAATCTAAACCATGCATCAACCGTGCATCAACCTGTACCTCAACCTGTAATCAACATGTACCATAAACAAGTGCATCAACCATGCACCAACCTGTACCAAACAACTTGTAATCAACCTGTACCATAAACAAGTGCATCCAACCATATACCAAGTATGTACCAATCATGTGTCAACTACTCATAAACTATGACTCATCAATATGTACCAACATCATCAACTATACACCTCATGTATGTGCCAACTAATCAACTACTTGTCTCAACCATGTACTCAACATGTACCTCAACCAAAAGCCCTCATAAATTTCATCATCCAAATCTAATTTGTATCTCTGTAATAGACCTGGTGTATATGATCAAATTCCTACAAACCTTCCTTAGCCTTATCAACAACAGACTAGCATTTTCATCAAACTTTTCTTTAGTCTCACATGCCTAGTTTTGGATTAGTCAACAACCCTAAATTGAAGTAATCATAACTTTGTACCTGTAATGTATAAATATTTGAAACTGATACACAATGTTCTTCAGTGTGTTTTATTCAATTCCTCCAAGTTTCACTACTTGGAACCTCTCAGAAAAGGAGTTACAACAAAAATGACATACCTTGCTGAATTCTGTCTTATTCTAGAGAGTGACCTTGTAGAGCGTGCCCCGCATGAAATATTTGTTGAATTGATATGAAACTGTTACAATGAATTCTAAAAAAGGTTACCCTAACCAACACATTTTTTTTCATTGAATTGGGATCTGTTATGAATAAGTTATGACGTTTTTACCCGAAACACCTGTTTTTGACTAGTTTCAGGACTAGCCACAAACCCTATTTTCCACGGAGTGTAACTCTAAAAATACAACGACCCACAAACTGAATTTTTTACCATAGATATTTGGATATTTTTTTATCAATGGAATAGAAATTTCACGGTTTGAATCATTGTAGAAAAAGATTTATAGTGAAAATGGTGAGATGAAATGTAAATAACATACCTTAAAAAGCACCATCAAAAGAATTTATCCTTCGTTGCATTTCGGCCTTCTTTTCTTCACCTTCTCTCAGAATTTTGGCTTAGATATCCTTGGTTACCTCAGACACCTATAGATATTCAATATTCTCAAGTGTATCTAACATGAGATAGCCTTTCCTCTTATTTATACTCTCCAAGTAGCTTCCTTAAAAACATTTTCTAGGTCACTTGGCCCCACTTTCCTTATTTTAGGGTTAACCCACTTCTAATTTCTCCATTAAATTTATTATTGAAACAATTTATTTTGTATTCACTTTGAATTATAATACACTCATTACTTCACTTTATTATTTACCTTTTAAAATCTCTTAAACCACTTTGACTACTTTGACCTTTTGGGGCTTCTAGATGATATACGAGGGTCCTCCAACTTCGTAAGGCCATAAATATCAAACTGTGAGGAGTTATGTGACATTCTACATACCACCAGAAATGGAATGACATGTACTATCCATGTAGAATAGTATTACCTTCAAATATAGCAAAAATCATACCATTATCCATCAAACAAACTTGGGTCCATTACCCAAACCTGGGTTCTCCAACTTCACATGGTCATAAATCTCTAACCGTGAGGAGTTATGTGATGTTCTACATACCACCAGAAATGGCATGAAAATAACTATCCATCTATGATAGTTTCCCTGAAAAATTTGTTTTCCTTCATCTCATTATTCCACAATTAAGCATGGGTTCTCTTACTCTGCAAAGCATCTTCCTGTGAGGGCTTTCACCATAAGGGGACCACTTTGGATTTCATCCATATTTACTTCTTATCAACCATGGAAAACAAAAATGAGTCAAATTTACATCAAACAATATTGGGTCCAATACCTAGACCTTTGTGCTATGGGGATTTTTTCAAGGTTTGACATCAATGAAAACCAACCTTAATCAACAATCTCCCCCTTTGGCATTGATGGCAACACTCTGATGAAATACTGAAATCATATCACTCATGCTCCCCTGGAACCATGCCTCTGCCCTCTGCATTTGATAAATCTGCTCCCCCTGGAACCATGCCTCTGTCCTCTGCATCTGATAAATCTCTCCTCCTTTGTCATCAATGTCAAAGGTATCTTTCCATCCAGGGTTGCTCCCCCTAACTGAACTTTCCTCTTATGGTGCTTCCTCATGTACATCTAAGACATATAAGATAGGAATTCAAAAAGCATTCAAAAATGATTCATTTTGGAGTAGAAATAACTCCAAGTCTTTGGCGAATATATTCAAAGGCTTCTTGTGGAAGTGGTTTTGTAAAGATGTCTGCCACTTGTTCTTTTGTTCCCACATACTCAACTCTAATGTTCTTTTCTGCAACCTGTTCCTGTAGAAAGTTATACTTTATTGGAATGTACTTCGTCTTGGAGTGCATCACCAAGTTTTTTGAGATACCGATGGCACTTGTATTATAACAATATATTGGAATGGGCTCATCATACTCAACCTGTATATCTATCAAAGTTTGTTTCATCCAAAGAACCCGTGTACAACATGTTGCTGCTGCAATATACTCTGCCTCGGCTGTAGATAAAGATATTGATGATTGTTTCTTGCTTAGCCATGATACCAAACACTCACCTAAGTAGAACCTTGCTCCACTGGTGCTTCGTCGGTCATCAATACAACCTGCCCAATCTTCATCTGTGTAGGGAATAAGTGATAGATCTTTTCCTTTTGGATACCATAATCCAAACTCTTTTGTTCCTTTGAGATATCTGAAGATCCTCTTTACTGCTAATACATGTGATTCCTTTGGTGCTACTTGAAATTGTGCCACCTGTCCAACTGCCTGCATTACATCTGGTCTGGATGCTTTCACATATAGTAGGCTACCAACCATTGACATGTATTTTCTCTGATCTATAGACTTCAAATCATCATCTTTGCTCAACTTACAACTAGTTTGCATGGGAGTGATCACTGGTTTGCAATCTTCCATTCCGAATCTCTTTAGAATTTTTTGATATACTTGGTTTGAGAAATAAAAATTCCTTGGTTGCTTTGACGTATCTGAAGTCCTAGAAAGAAGGATAGTTCTCCAAGTAACGACATTTCAAATTCATTCTGCATGTCTTTTGCAAATTTCTGGCTTAACCTGTCATCATCACTACCAAAAATAATATCATCAACATAAACTTAAATTAATAAAATATTACCTTGACTTACCTTGATGTAGAGGTTGTTATTTGTACTTCCTTTTTTAAACCCTGCGTGCTGAAGATACTTATCCAGTTTGGAGTACCATGCTCTAGGAGCCTGTTTTAGACCATACAAGCCTTCTTTAATTTACACACATAGTCTGTGTTCTCTAACAACTGAAATCCTTCTAGTTGTTCAATGTAGACTTCTTCTTCAAGCTCCCCATTCATAAAAGATGATTTTACATCCATCTGATATACTTTAGCATTTTTGGAGCATGCATAAGCTAAAAGCAGATGGATTTCTTCCATTCTGGCAACTGGGAAAAATGTCTCTTCAAATTCGATTCCTTCAATCTGTGCATGTCCTTTACATACCAATCTATCTTTGTTCCTTGTAACCTATCCATCTTCATTCAATTTATTCCTGAAAACCCATTTTGTGCCGATCACATTCTTATTATTTGGTCTTGGAACCAATTCTCAAGTGTCATTTTTATCTATTTGATCCAATTCTTCATCCATGGCCTTATTCCAAAATTCATCCTTGTTGGCTTCTTCAAAACAGTTTGGCTCAATTGTAGATAAGAGTGCTAGGTGTGTTTGTTCTGGTGAACGTATTTTTATTCTAGTCTCAACTCCTGCATCTTTGTTTCAAATAATCTGATCTGAAGGATGATTCTCCTGTACTCGTTTGCTAGGTGTCTTTGGAGATACTTGATGAACTTGCTCTTCTGCTTCTGTCAGATTCTCTTCATCTTCATCTTCCTCTTCTACTTATTTTTCATTTTCTTCTTCGAAAAGTTGTTCCATTGATTTGTTTTCTTCTTCCTTTGATTCCGGTCTACCTATTTCATCAATTGTTACATTGATGCTTTCCACAACTTTGTTTAATCTTAGATTGTAACACTTGTATTATTTCCTTGTACTTGAGTAACCAACAAGTATTCCTTTTTCCACACAAGAGTCAAACTTTCCCATTCTGCCATCTTCTCTTTTGATGTAGCATTTTCTTCCAAAAACTCTGAAGTGCTTCACATTTGCTAGTCTTCCTTTCCATAGCTCGTAGGAAGTTTTGTCGGTGTTGTTTCTAAGCATTACTCTATTTTGAATGTGAACTACTGTATGAACTGTCTATTTCCAAAAAATATCTGTCAATTTGTAATCCATTAGCATTGTTTGAGACATTTCCTGTGTAAGTATCATCCATTACAATAATGTTCCTTTGTCTCTGAACCACTCTTTGAACCAATCTATGAATCCATGCTCTCGTCCACTATCATATATCTATCCAAACTTGCTAAGTGTTCTTATGAATCCATCTTTGTTCATACTATCCAAGACTCTACTTATGCAACTGTCCATAATGCTAACCAATTTATCATTATACTATCAAACTATACTTCTGCTAACTAATTGCTCTGAATTTGTCTTCTCAAACTCTGGAAGCTTCTCTAAGGATGGTTCTTTGGTCTATCACAGCTATCACATGGACTCCCCCTATCTAATATTCATATTACTTGGGAGTCTCTAAGACAGATGGCTTAGAAAAATTCTTTCTCTGATGTGTATTCATCATCATCTTCATTGGTAGATTCATCATCATCTTTATGGGTAGATTCATTATCTCTCTGATCTCTGACTTATTTCTTTCTGTCTATGGATTCATCTTTTACGACAATGCCTAAAAGTACAATCTCTTGAACCTGTTCCTTATTTACTTTCCCTTCCTTTATTTCAGTTATTTTCCAAACCTTTTTGTATCTGACATCTTTCTTTTTTTTCTGTAGAATTTTCTTCATATTGTTTTTTGCCAATCTTGCGATCTCTGGTACCTGGTCTTTGTTCACCTATTCTTCTTGTTTTCTTATCCATACTTTCTTATATTTGATATCAATATTCTCTTTCATGGAAGTATCGATCATGCTTCTACAATCACTGGTTATGTGTCCATAGTTATGACATTTGTAACACTCAATGTTACGTGCGGCCACATAGGCACTTCTTGCTTGAACATTTCTTTTATAATCCCTGCAATCTGCAACCTTATGTCCAAAGTTAGTACAATAAAAACAATGACCATAAAATAAATTTGCATACTTGGGAGTGAATGATCTTCTTTGTGGCATAGTCCTTATGAATTTTTGTCTTGACTGATCATGATCATGATTCAAGCTTCTTTGTGGCTTGAACATGGATGGTCCCCTTGAAGATGTATCTTTAATAGTTTTCTTAGATTCTGGTTGACCATGATTCCTTCCTTTGAGTACTTCTGCATAACTCTTTCTTTTTTCTTCATTCTTCTTTTCTAGCAACCTAGAGTGCTTCTCTTCATTCTCTATAACTGATGTGGATGTTTTTGTCTCTTCAACGTTCGTATTGAGCTTGATGATTTTAGTTCTCAATGTGAAAACTTCTTCTTCAAGCTTCTCAACCTCTTCTTCTTTCTTCATTATCTGAGATTTCATGACTTCTTCTATTCTTTTCACTTCTTCAAGCTGAATTTTTAATGTGATTATTTATTCTTCAAGTCCTTTCTCTTCTTGACCAAACTCTGCCTCAAGTTGGTTTATATCGTCAGTTCTTTCCTTAAGATGATCTGTCAATATCTTCTCTCTCATTTCTGCTTCTTCCTTCTGTGCTGCTATGTTGGTTTCCAAACAATGCTTTTGATATTCAAGATTTTCTTCAATATTTTTGGCTTCTTCTAGTTGAGTTCTTAAGTTTACGATGACCTATTGGGCTTCTTAAAAAATGTGACAACTTTCCTTTTGTTTCGTCAATTATTTCTTGAGTGAATTGTTTTCTTCTCTTAGTTCATTTAAAGCACTAATCAATTCTTCTTCATAATTGTCTTCCTTTTCAATTATTTTTCCTGTCTCATTTCCTTCATGGCATTCTATTTCAAGATGCCCATGTTTTTCACAATTAACACAAAACAACATACCTTTGGTGATTATGTACTCTTCATCTTCTGAATCTTCTTGACATGGTGAACATAATTCTTCTTGATTTGTTTCTGCATCTTCCTTGACATTTTCTAAATCTATGATGGGTGAAGAATATATGTCATGTAACTTATCCCAAAGTTCTTTTGCTGATGAATATTTACCAACCTTTTCTCTTACCAGATTAGGTAATCCATCCTAGATGAAATCCATTTCTATTTTGTTATTTTTCCTCAATTCCTTCTTGGCTGTAGTCTTTGCCCTTTTTGAACTATCATATCCTATAACAACTGATAGCCAAATATAATGTCCATGTTCCTGTAAAAATACTTCCGTCCTTATGCTCCACATCTCATACTTAAAACCATTCTGACCATTAAACATTGGTACTCCATTCTCAGAATAATCCATGATCTCCTTCCAGTGGTTAAAGTGTTTCCTTAAGGAACCGGCTCTGATACCAATTGTTGGATTACTGAGAGGGGGGTGAATCAGTAATAGAGCAATTTAATCCTTTTTAACCATATAATCCAAGTGTTATATCAATGAAGAATTATCATCCAATAACTATAGAGTAAATAAGAAATGAACAAATGAACAATCATACACATACACAATACACCAGTGTTTTATGTGGAAACCCAAATCGAGAGAAAACCACATAATGATTTTTCTTATATCTCTTGAAGAATTACATTCATTGGAAGCACCAACTTCCCTTGTTTTCCAGTTGCAACTGGAAGGAGGCTCCAACCCCCTAGTTTCTCAGGATACAACTTGAAGGAAGCTCCAACTCCCCAATTCTCTGGCTACAACCAGAAGGAGGCTACAACCCCCTATGTTCTCCGGCTACAACCGAAAGGTGGCTACAACCACCTGTCCTTACCCCATCCTACCACCCTGAAGTAGAAGTAGAATGATGGAACCAATGTCACACTATCACTGTGAGATACATTGCTGTAGACCTGTACCAATAAATCTGAACCATGCATCAACCTGTACTTCAACCTGTAATCAACCTGTACCATAAACAAGTGCATCAACCATGCACCCACCTATACCAAACAATTTGTAATCAATTTGTACCATAAACAAGTGCATCCAACCATGTACCAAGTATGTACCAATCATGTGTCAACTACTCATCAACTATGACTCATCAATATGTACCAACATCATCAACTATACACCTCATGTATGTGCCAACTCATCAACTACTTGTCTCAACCATGTACTCAACATGTACCTCAACCAAAATCCCTCATCAATTTAATCATCCAAATCTGATTTATAGCTCTGTAATATACTTGGTGTATATGATCACATTCCTGCAAACCTTCCTTAACTTTATCAACGAGAGACTAGCATTTTCATCAAACTTTTCTTTAGTCTCACATGCCTAGTTTTGGATTAGTCACCAACCCTAACTTGAAGTAATCATAACTTTGTACCTGTAATGTATAAATATCTGAAACTAATACAAAATGTTGTTCAGTGTGTTTTATGAAATTCCTCCAAGTGTCACTACTTGGAACCTCTCAGAAAAGGAGTTACAACAAAAATGACATACCTTGTTGAATTCTGGCGTATTCTAGAGATCGACCTTGTAGAGCGTGCCCCACATGAAATGTTTGTTGAATTGATATGAAACTGTTAAAAAGAATATTAAATACTATACCCTAACCAACACATTTGGTTTCACTAAATTTGGATCTGTTATGAATAAGTTATGACGTTTTTACCCGAAACACCTGTTTTTGACTAGTTTCAGAACTAGCCAAAAACCCTATTTTCCATGGAGTGTAACTCCAAAAATACAACGACCCACAAGGTGAATTTTTTACCACAGATACTTGGATATGTTTTCTCAATGGCATAGCAATTTCATGGTCTGAATTATTATAGAAAAAAATTTATAGCGAAAATGGTGAGATGACCTGTAAATAACATACCTTAGAAAACACCATCAAAAGAATTTATCCTTCCTTGCATTTCGGCCTTCTTTTCTTCACCTTCCCTCAGAATTTTGGCTTATATATCCTTGGTTACCTCAAACACCTATATATGTTCAATATTCTCAAGTGTATCTAAAATGGGATAGCCTTGCCTCTTATTTATACTCTCCAAGTAGCTTCCTTAAAAACATCTTTTATGTCACTTGGCCCCACTTTCCTTATTTTAGGGTTAACCCACTTCTAATTTCTCCATTAAATTTATTATTGAAACAATTTATTTTGTATTAAATTTGAATTATAATACACTCATTACTTCACTTTATTATTTACCTTTTAAAATCTCTTAAACCACTTTGACTACTTTGACCTTTTGGGGCTTCTAGATGACATATGAGGGTCCTCCAACTTCGTAAGGCCATAAATCTCAAACCATGAGAAGTTATGTGACATTCCACATACCACCAAAAATGGAATGACACGTAATATCCATCTAGAATAGTATTACCTTCAAATATAGAAAAAATCATACCGTTATCCATCAAACAAACTTGGGTCCATTACCCAAACCTGGGTTCTCCAACTTCACATGGTCATAACTCTCTAACCGTGAGGAGTTATGTGATGTTCTACATACCACCGGAAATGGAATGACAAGAAATATCCATATAAGATAGTTTCCCTGACAAATTCTTTGTCCTTCATATCATTATTCCACAATTAATCATGGGTTCTCTTGCTCCGCAAAGCATCTTCTCGTGAGGGCTTTCACCATAAGGGGACCACTTTGGAGTTCATCCATATTTACTTCTTATCAACCATGACAAAACAATAATGAGTCATATTTACATCAAACAATATTGGTTCCATTACCTAAACCTTTGTGCTACGGGGCTTTCTTCAAGGGTTGACATCAATGACAACCAACCTTAATCAACAACATAGGGGTGACAAGAGCTAGACGCCTACTTGCAGGCTTTTCTAGAGGACATTTCGGTAAAAAAAATGGAAGGATTTCCATGTATCTTGGTAAACATTATATGATGGGTGCACAATAAAAATATTTTCAGAGACATGGTCATCACTCCTGAGGTTGCGGCTTGTCAAATCATAAGTATTTCAAAATATTTTTGCATAGAAATGAAAAGAAAAAAACCTTGGATCCTAGTTATGCATGTCTTGAATATGATAATTCCTTGGGGTTTATTTGACGACACAAGCCAAGGACACCCTCCAAAGTTTGAAGTTGGGATTGTGTTGTTATTTAATCATAACCATGATGCTCATATTCAATATGCACCTGGTAGAGGCTCCTATAACATAGCATAATTCATCACCTTAAGTACCTTGCTGGATATCACTTTGGAGAAAGGAGAAAAAAAACTTCAGCTGATGGGAAATTCCAATCTTGTGATAGATTGGAGCCTCAAAAAATTTAAGGTGGAAAATGTTTATCTGGGGAGTTTGCTACAAGATCTTAAGGAAACATGCCTTGCATTTGAATGGATATCCTCTCCATTCAAATTCCCATAGGTGCCTTTGGATTCTATGATTTTTTTGATGGTGTAGAGATAGAATCCATGGAATTTTGTCTCTAATTCAGTGGTTTTTTCAGTAGTATGAAGGTACACAAATGATCTTTTATTCCGATTTTTATGTAATGTAAATACAAACTTGATGGTTCTTTTTTGAACCTTGGGGAAAGGGTGAGAAACTGTTTTGATTATGATAGGATATGGATGGTGTAATATACCAGATATAAAATGTATGCAGAATAGAAATAAAATGCTAGTAATGGCAGAGTAACAACAATATAACCAGAACATTCACCACAATAACACTGAAATGATTTAAGAATAATAACATAAATAACACTTTGAATCTGAAAGCAATGTTCACGGGCCTCTTCGAGGGGGCAACTTCCAGTTGAGTAGAGCTTTATTACAATAATATCCAAGCTAGGGTTCTCATACCCTTGAATCCTATTTATACTAAAAAGAAGCATCTAGAGGAAGATCCTTCTAGAAGCAGGAGCTTCTATTAGGTCTTCTTACATCCACCTTATTCTATTTTATTGAAAGGCCTTATTAATATTGACCTTTATTACATCTGAATATATTGTTCTACCTATGTGCGAGTTAGGACCCTAACATGTCCGCCCCCTTAAAAATAGCCTTGTCCTCAAGGCTTGAGATGAGGAAATTGCTGCAGAATGGTAGCTGGTTCCCAAGTGGTGTCTGCTGGATTTGTATCTTTCCACTGGACTAGCACTTCCTTGATGGTTCTCTGATGTAGGTGACGCTCATGCTGGTCCAAAACTGCTTCTGTTTGTAGCCAAATGGATCCTTCTTCAACTAACTTTGGAAGGTTGGTTTGAATTTGGCACTTAGCTCCAATCACCTTCTTTAAGCATGAAACATGAAAAATAGGATGTAACTTTGAATGGATGGGCAAAGCTAACTGATAGGTGACTTGTCCCACATACTTGAGCACGGTATAAGGACCATAAAAGTTGGGCGCTAGCTTCTGACAATGCTCAGCCTTGAGGGAAGTTTTCTTGTAAGGTTGCAGTCGAAGAAACACCTAATCCCCTTCTGCAAATTGACGTTCAAAGCGACCTTGATCTGCTTGTTGCTTCATGTGATTCTGTGCCATGACCAAATTCTCTTTGAGGGTACGGAGAATAGCCTCTCGAGCTGTAAGTGTTAGGTCAACCGCCTAGACCTTCGAGGCACCTGGTAAGTATGAGAGAACTAAAGGTGGATTCTTTCCATATATCGCTTCAAAAGGAGTCATTCATGTACCTGTAGGGTATGAAGTGTTGTACCACCATTCAGCTAGGGGTAACCATTGAGCCCACTGATTTTTCTTTTCCGAGGCAAAACAAGTCAAACATGTTTCCAAACACTTGTTCACAACTTCCGTTTGACCATTAGTATGGGGATGATAAGATATGCTGAGATGCAATTCTGTGCCTTGTATCTTGAACAGTTCTTGCCAAAAACTGCTTGTGAAAGTTGGGTCGCGATCATAAACAATATAGTGCAGCATGCCATGAAGCTTGAAGACCTGATCCATGAAGATTTGAGCTGCCATGGATGTTGTAAATGGGTGTTGAAGGGAACATAAATGAGCATACTTGGAAAGGTGATCAACAACCACCATGATGACGGATTTATTTCCCGATTTGGGTAAGCCGGTAATAAAATCCATAGAGATATCCTTCCAAATAACAGGTGGAATCAGGAGTGGTTGTAGTGTGCCTAACGATTTGACTGTTTCTCCCTTGTTGCATTGACACACATCACATTCAGCTACAAAATTACGAATGTCCTATTTCATGCCATCCCAGAAAAAGAAACGTTTGACCTTGTCATAGGTTTTGGTGAACCCAGAGTGCCCTGCTGTGGGTGTAGCATGAAGCTCAGAAAGTATCATGGATTTAAGATTTGATTGTTTACTTAAATAAAAATGGCCTTTGTATCGAAGTTCCTCATGGAGGCAAGAGTACCCTGGGGAAGCTGGAGCATTGGACTGCAATTGCTGGATCAACTGCGAGCTTTTGGGATTTTGTAGCCATTCCTGGCGAACAGCTTGGAGCCAATCTGGTACAATGAATGAAAGAGAAAAAAGGGATCCTTCATCTTCATATTTTCGGGAAAGTGCATCTGCAACCACATTGTCTTTGTCGTTGTTATAAATGATCTCATAATCATATCCAAAGAGTTTAGTCACCCATTTTTGTTGTTCTGGGGAGGAAATGCGTTGTTCCATAAAATACTTGAGGCTTTGATGGTCTGTCTTAATTTGGAACCATTGCCCCAATAGATAAGGATGCCACATATCCACGACATGCAGAATAGCCAATATTTCCTTTTCATAGATGGATTTGCCCAGATTTCTTATTATTTCCATAATAATAAAAAACTTAAATAATAATATGTATTGTTGCCATATGAAATGGATGACTTTCAATGCATCAATATGGTATTATATATTAATATGATAGTAATATAACAAACATTAATGTATGTTTCATAAATATCGAAATAACCAACTATAAATTATAATCAAATAATAGAATAAATACCAAGCAATAATTCAAAAATATTATTTAATAGTGTGTGTATGTGTGTGTGTGTGTGTGTGTGTAACTGAAACATAATATTATATTCATTCAAAATATAGCTACGCCGAGGCTAGAAGAAAATACATCCAACAAAGTTCATGAGGCTTCCCCAAAACTAAACATATTTCTAAACAGAAATCCAAAGATAGTAAAGACTCCTCAAAACATGAATTCCAACTATTTCAGCAAGTACCCTATCTAACATATTGTCATAAAATACATATAGCTGGAAAAAACATTTAGACTAATGACAAAGATGTACACTACATTCTTCTTCCTTCTCCTCACTAGAATGAGAGGATCTTGGACCTTCAATTTCCATAGGATCCCTCGATTGGTGGATAGTTTTAGCTTAATGTATGCTTGCTTGAAGTGAATTCTTAGTACCATAATTGTTGGAGGTGATGCATAGAGATTCCACATGCCGAGAGAGACCCAAACATCAAAGTCTATTGCACTCTATCTCTAGGAAATCAATTCATTGTTTTTGAAGAAAGAAAAGACTCATAATTTTGGCATTATGGGTGATGCTAGCTTGTTAAATTTCAGTGATTTTGGAAGAGATTACCATTAGAGTGATTCTATTGGAATTTTTTATGTCCTCATGCCTTCATATAACTTATTGAATCTCGTTGATGTCTTTACTTTCCATACTAGGCCTGTCCACACCCTCAACAAAGAGTCCACCAATAAACTTAAAGGAGAATAGAGGAAGTTAGTTTTCCTTGTAACCAGTCCAAGATATCTCAAGTAGGGATGATTGAAAAACCACTAAGTGAATGAAACTTCCAAATTAAACCCATTCTTCCAGTTCCTAGAATCGCAAATAGAAAATCCACAAACAAATTTACCAAAGAAGAAATGTCGAAATTCTAGGACTAGCCTGGACATAGCATTGAGATCAATGGTTTTTTTTCAAACCATGTAAATCATAACTTATCAAATTGTTTGGTGATCAAATCATATTTATAAGAAAATGAGATCATTTACCTTAGGTGGTAACCCATTTATTTCTTGGTATTGCATTTAAGATTTGGAGAGAACACAATTACATTAGTGTCATATGTGCATCATAGACAAAAAAACAACAAAAACACTGATAGTATAATATTTAGAGGAAAAATAAAACCTTCATATAAATTAGATACAACTTACAACAAAAGGTAATGGTAAATGAATGTATCTTTAAAAAAACATGGAATTTTTTTTAGCCACCAATATATAGCATAATATACCATCCACATGTTAAAATATGTCAACAAAAGTAATATATTTATTAGAATTCAAAAGAACCACAATGTTATCGGTTTTTCATCGACGTTTCAGATCCATAACAGGATCCATCTTTAGGACATAAAAGCCCGAGAGAAAAAATAAAAGAGAAGAACCCTAATAAATACTATAAAGAGCGGAGGGAACCCTAAGGTCAGCTAGGTGAAACCCTAGATTTAATAAAATTATTAATAAGTATTCTATTTTAGATTTTATAATAATTTAATAAAATGAAGGATGTTTTTAATTTAAAATTTTGTTCATTAATATATTAAGTGATAGCTTTAAGTAAAGTATTAAGAGAATTTATTTTCCATACAAATATTTACATGACTTGAATTCAAAATTTATGGTATTCCTAAGAGTATCCATTATTACTTAAACATCAATACGTGGTGAATATTCCCCAAAATTTGAGATACACAATCATGGATTTGGTGAAAATATTGAGAAAACTAATTTTATATTAATGTAAAAATTTTAAATTTATGTGAAAAGTATAAACTTATGCATAACCATATTCACAAATTAATCTAAAAAAAAATATTTTTAATATAAAAATAAAAAAATTATCCTAAATTTCTTAATTTTTTGAAAATTTAATCAAATTGATAAAATTCCGTTAAAACAAATTGATTAATATAGGAGGAAAGTACCAAAATTGGAAGAAAAACATGGCCTAGAAATTTAGACCTCAAAGAGAGACTATGATTTTAACACCACCCATTGCCACAAGGGAAGACAAACTTTTTGTTTCCACACTAGAGGACAAGAAGCTCTACCTAGGGAGCACTGAAACCACCAGCAGAGCCCCTACCCAAAAAAACACGAAACCAAAAGATTAAAATTTCACCCAACAAAGAGTAAAAGACATGTATTTTCCCACATTTCACGAGGGAAATCATCGATGTGCATTGAATTACCACAAATAAAACCTACCCAACCATAAGGATATGTGATATGAAACACTTCATGCCGTCCTTCCCAAGGTGCTAATAGTTGTTTATCAATGTTGATTGCATCTTGGTTATGATGCCAATTAATATCCACTAACCAAGAGATCTAGGGGATTTAATGAAGGCTAATGTCCCCATTGGGATTAAGAAAGATGCAATCTTATTCCAATGATTAACTTTTCCATTCTAATCCCTTTTAATGTGATAGAATAAGATTTTATCGAATTGAGATAAAATACTTTTGATTCAATAAATAATGGATTTTAACATATTTTCCTTTGAGTTGGAAAGGGAAATCATTGTTTTGATAATCAACATGAAATCCCTGAAAACCAATAAAGACTTCATACCACAATGACTAGGCCTTTACTAAATTATTTGAAACTTTCCCTGAAAACCAATAAAGACTTCACACCACAATGACTAGGCCTTTACTAAATTATTTGAAACTTTCCCAAGACCCTAGGCATATTGAACAAGATCATTTCCTCTGAGTTCTTGTAAGCTGACCCCATACGTGCTGCACCTTATAATAAATATGATATTAATAACAATTTTTTATAAAAATTATAAATAATATAGTAATAATTCATTAGATATTTTTTTGTTAATAAATAAGCATAATAAATATTAATGTATAGTTTATAAATATCAAAATAGCAGCCATAAATTATAAGTGGATATTAGGATAATTATTAAGCAATAGTCCATAGATATTATAATAGCAGTAAATAAATTTGATAAATGTGATATTAGTAACATTTTCCTATATGTATTTAAAAAAATAAATAACAATAATAATAAAGTAATAGTTCATAAATATGATAATAAATATTAAAGTTATAGTTAATAAATATGATATTAATTACATCTTATATAAAGTATAATATTATTAGTTCCTGTCAAAGAAGGACCATAGTAATGAGTTTGTTATTGATTTGACATTAATTTATCTTGTATTTTAAATTTATGTGTGTAATGTAATGCTTAACTTAATAAAATAAATATATATTTTTTGATATAATAAAATTATTTGTTTTTCTCATTTTTCATTGGTTGATATATTCCAAGTCTTATTGCTACCTTCATGTATTTCAATATTTGAAATTAATTACACAATCAATAAACTTGGTTATAAGTACATAGTACCTTTTATATAAAAAATTAAAAAAAAATGTAAAAATGCTATGTGTTCTCTCATTATTACTATCCATTAATTTCATTATTATTGCATTTCAATAAACTTGGTTATAAGTACATAGTAACTTTTATATAAAAATTAAGAAAAAAAAAGTAAAAATGCCATGTGTTCTCTCATTATTACTATCCATTTATTTCATTATTATTGCATTTATGATTTTCTCTTATCATTAATACAAAGTGTACTCCTACTAGATTAGTAGAAAATGATATACATATAATTATGTATGATGACATATGTGTAATTTTTTTTTAATGGTAATTGTGAATTTCTTTTTAAATATAAATTAGTAAAAATATAGTTAAAGATGAAAAACAAAATGATATAGACAACTTATATATATATATATATATATATATATATATATATATATATATATATATATCCCTTTTAATAATGATTTTGATTTTTTCTTTAATAAAGACAAATAATAATTATAGCAAATTGACAATGGTTTTACAATTGTTGGGACACTTTAACTAGTTCAATGATCCCATCTAGGTACACTCAATTTCCAAATTTACTTGGTAGGGACTAAGCTACCATGTAACCCTTGTTAAGTATGTGATTCTTCATTTTTCAAACAAATTATAGTAACTAGTATATTATATATAAGACCATAACCCGCAATTGTTCACTAATTATAACATTAAAATATTTAAGCCAATCGTATAAGTTGACCATTATACTATTTTAAGATTTTATTTCAATTTAATTCATATAAATTCACACTATGGATCAAATTCCCTTCACAAAATTATTCATGATGATGGACCACAATAGTTTGTTTTGAAACATTGGATTAAAAAATAAATGTGATAATTCCAAAAATTTCCTCGTAGAATGATAATGTTCACGTCAAAGTCTCTCAATATCCCCATCACAAAGTTTTCGGGAGTTATTCCTTCAGATTCCATTATCTATTCCTCTGGTGCAATTTGGATTTGGTTGTAACCGCTAAAATCGCCAAGAAAAGAAAATTATTGTTTACCTAATAAAGTATCCAACACCTGATCAATAAATGACAGTGGAAAATAGTCTTTTAAGGTTGCTTTATTCAACTCCTGGAAATCAACAAAAATCCTCCATTTTCCATTCTTTTTAGGTACAACCACAAGTGGTTATACCCACATGCTGTCAGAAACTGGATATACAAAGTTGACATTCAATAAATTTTGCATTTTTTCTTTTACAATGTCTTTTAAAGTGGTGTTCATGTGGTGTTGTGGTTGCCTAATAGGCCTAGCATTCTCATGAGTGTAAATGTGATGTAGGAAAGTATCAAGATTGTTGGACATGGTGTTATGGTGTTGGAATTGATGTCAAAGAGGGTCAATATGATCATCATTATAAATGGCTAATATGTTGTTGTTATTAAGACAAACCCATGTATTATAAAAATATTTTGTGCAGTTGTTGTCTTCTCCCCAAGACTATAACTCTGTTAAATTCATGTGTGAGCTTGATTACATGCATTCATATTAATGTCTATATATCTGTAACAAAGAACAAATCCCCGATTGTTTAGTCCGAGAATATTACTGGTTTATGAAGGGTAAATTAGTGATCATATAAACCCAATTGAATATCTCTGTGTAATTTGGATAGAAAGGTAAAGAGGAGTAAAGGTTATAAAATTGATTAAATATAAATGTAACCTTGGTATAATTTTAATAAATACAAAAGTGAAAAGTTAAGTGGAAATGGAGTTGACCTAAAAGTGGAGTAAAAATAAAGTGAATTAAATATAAATATGACTTTAATAAATAACAAAAGTTGAAAAGTTAGGTGGAAGTGGAGTTTACATAAAAGAGGAGTAAATATGAAAGTGTGTTAAAAAAAAGAAGGTAAAAGTGAAGTGGAGTTAAAAAAAAGAAGGTAAAAGTGAAGTGGAGTTAAAGAAAAAGGGTAAAAGTGAAAGAGCACATGGTTGTTGGGTATGTGTTATATTCTTTGCATGTGTGTGTGTGTGGGCACGTCAGATACAACAACTGCATCTGACGATTCCTATCACTAGATTTTACGTCTGGCGGTTTTTGCTATTTTTAGCGGATTTGTAAATTAATCCCGGATTAAGGGATTAGGGTTTTGGTATCTACGGAATACCTAAAAACATTGTATATATTGTGTGGTGAATGATGAAATTCGAGATAATGAATATAAGAAAGGTTTTCCCAGTTGAGGGTTTCCGGTATAAAATCTCTGTGTACTCTGTGTATGAGCCATTGATTAATTTATGTATTGCTTAAGAATCTATATGCATTGCTTTACCTCGCAGGTTTAAAACTTATATGTGGTATCAGAGCTCGTTTTTGGCTTCAGAGGGATGCCTTTGTTGTTGAGGGTTTGGCTCGGTCTTAATAGATCAAGTTTATCTTGGGTTTGTGATAAACCTGGGTTTAGTGGGAGCTTTTGCAGTGGAGATTCGAGTATAGAAAGAGGAATGGCGAGCTCATCTAGAATCGAGATAGAGAATTTCAACGGTAAATTTTTTTAGCTATGGAAGCTCAAGATGGAGGACCTTCTTGTAGACAAAGAACAATGGATCATTGTGGATCCTGGTACATAGCCTACTGGTACACCGTCTACTAGCACACAGGCTATTGGTACACAACCTACTAGTACACAAACTACTAGTACACTAGCTACTGGTATGTCGAAGAAAGATTGGGACAAGTTGGACAGAAGAGCAAGGAGTACTATTCGACTCTGCCTGGCATATTCGGTGTTGTTGAATGTCTCAGGAGAATCTATAACCAAGGAACTATGGGATACGTTGGGGAATTTGTATCAATCAAAGTCCCTGGTAAACAAGTTGTTTCTTTGAAAGAAGCTGTATCATCTTAGGATGGAAGATGGAGATTCTGTGACAGAACATCTAAATGCCTTTAATACTCTAGTAAGTCAACTTGGCTTTGTTAATATTATGATTGTAGAAGAAGATAAGTGTATTACTTTGTTATGTTCTTTTCCAGACTCTTGGGATAATCTGGTTGTAGCAATAGGTAGTACCACTCAATCTACATTGAAGTATGAGGATGTAGTTGCATCCTTGTTATCTGAAGAGATGAGGAGAAAAAGCATGTATGGTCACATCACAAATGCTTTATTTGTAAGAGGGCATACCCAAGACAGGAACCTTGGTAAGCCTTCGGGGTGGAGAACTAAATCTACAGGCAGATCTAAGTCTCCAGGAAAATCTTTGAGGAAATGCTGGAAGTGTGGTAAAACAGGGCATTATAAGAAAGATTGCAAGTCTAAGAAGGTTGAAAAACCAAAGGGATCTAATAATACCTCTTCCTCAGAGGCGAAAACCTCCATTGAAGAACGAGATGATGTTTACCTAGCATCTACAAGTACACATGCAGACCATGATGTATGGTTGATCAACTCAGGTGCATCATACCATATGACTCCTCACAGGGAGTGGTTCTCTGAATATGAAAAATATGATGGTGGTGCTGTATTCCTAGGAGATGACTTGACAGCAAAAATATTGGGACGTAGAAGGGTTAAGTTGCTGCTAAATGATGGAAGGATTAGAACTCTCCCTGGGGTTCTACACATTCCAAAACTAGCCAAGAGCCTAATATCTGTAAGCAAGTTGGGCGATGCAGGAGTGAAAACTGTATTTGAAAAGAACACTTGCAAGATGGCATGAGGAGCAATGGTGTTGATGAGGGGAGTTCGTTGTGGAACTCTGTACAAGTTGGTGGGAAGCACTTATACTAATGGGTGTAACAATTTCGTTGTCCCTGAGCAAATTAATGAAGGAGACAAGACCAATACTGTCCCAGAAAAGAAGACCATGCTATGACATCAAAGACTGGGGCATATTGGAGAAAAGGGCCTTCGAACACTACATGGTAAAGGTATGGTTGAAGGTATGTCTAATTTCACTCTGGATTTTGATTTCTATGAAAATTGCATATATGGTAAACAAAATCGAGTAAGATTCCCATCTGGTGCTACAAGAGCAAAGGGGATCTTAGAGTTGATACACAGTGATGTG
>ML783973.1:522084-552822 GCA_009831015.1 Picea engelmannii
AAATTTGACATGAAGGATCTCGGTGCTGCTAACTTCATTCTGGGAATGGAGATTAAAAGAGATCGTGCAAACAAGAAACTCTGGTTGAATCAAAGAAAATATGTTGAGATGATATTGCAAAGGTTTAATATGCATGGAAGTAAGCCGGTCAAGGTTCCTATTCCTATAGGTGTAAAGTTATCTACAGATTAGTGTCCCAAGACACGGGAAGAAGAAGAGGACATGTCCCATGTTCCATATGCCAGTGCAGTTGGTAGTTTGATGTGTGCAATGGTTTGTACTAGACCGGACATTGCACATGCAGTGGGAGTTTTGAGAAGGTATATGTCAAAACCAGGGAAGGAGCATTGGACAACAGTAAAGAGGGTCTTCAGGTATCTTTATGGCACCACCAGTTATGGATTGTGCTACCAAGGAAGACCGGGATTAGATAGAGTGGTGGACATACATGGCTTTGTTGATGCAGACTGGGCTGGAGATCTGGGTCACAGAAGATCTACAAGTGGGTATGTGTTTAACCTATTTGGAGGAGCAATCAGTTGGATGAGCAAAAGACAGGCTGTAGTGGCACTCTCAACTACAGAAGATGAATACATGGTAGCCACTCATGCAAGCAAGGAAGCAATATGGTTACAAAGATTGTGTTCAGGTATTGGGTTGGTACAACAAGCAGTGAGATTAGACTGTGACAGTCAGAGTGCAATATTCTTGTCAAAGAACCCAGCTTATCATTCGAAGACAAAGCATATTGATGTTCAATATCACTTTGTGAGAGACATGGTTGAAGAAAAGAAGGTGTTACTGAAAAAGTTTGACACTTTGAAGAATGTTGCAGATTCATTGACAAAGTCTCTGAGCATAGAAAAGTTCTCCTGGTGTAGAGAAACAATGGGCATTGCTGCCCTGAATTGTTGATTATATAATCCCTTGGACCCCTGGATGCAAAGAAAACAAGTGAGAGAATGTTGGGTATGTGTTATATTCTTTGCATGTGTGTGTGTGTGAACGCGTTAGATATGCCAACTGTGTCTGACGATCCCTACCACTAGAACTCTGTCGTTTTCTCCGGGTGCTTTCCTAAGGGGGGGCAGGTATGCCCCCCTGGTTACGCGCAGCGTTCGACAATGGGCGATAGCCTGGGGCAGTGCCCCAATTTTTATTTTTTTTTGGGCAGTTTTTGCTATTTTTAGCGGATTTGTAAATTAATCCCGGATTAAGGGATTAGGGTTTTGGTATCTACGGAATACCTAAAAACATTGTATATATTGTATGGTGAATGGTGAAATTCGAGATAATGAATATAAGAAAGGTTTTTCTGGTTGAGGGTTTCCGGTATAAAATCTCTGTGTACTCTGTGTATGAGCCATTGATTAATTTCTGTATTGCTTAAGAATCTATATGCATTGCTTTACCTCGCAGGTTTAAAACTTACAATGGTATGTGCAAATGATATTTGCAAACCATGGTGTTATTTACCCATGGTAAGGTAAAAAGTGAATTAAAAATGAAAATGGAAAAAATCAATTATTATTTAATAAAAGCGGTGACTTTTCAAGAAGAACATGAATTTTCATATAAATCTTATGGAAAAGTATAAATAAAGAAGAGGGTTATGAGAAAAAACGAATGTGCGGGTAAAAAATTAATAGTTCATAAGCATATCATTTGAGGTGTGACAATAAAACATCATTCATGAGCAACAATAATATATTGGCAAAAGATTAGATTTGGCGTTCAAAAAAGTAGATTCAACAAAATAAGAAGTAAATAATGCATATCAAAGTTTGTGAAGACAAAAGCAACAGAGGTGAATCGATGATTTAATAATAAGATCTAAACAAAAGAAGAATCCAAAGGAAGAAATTGAAGTTTAAAGATTAAAAATGTAGTGAGGGTGGGAGGGTGGAGCAAGGGAGGGTTAAAGTCCTCTATAGGTTGGGGCTTGAACAACAGGGAGTTGCAACTTGCTCAAGTTGGTGCTTGAAAAAAAAGGATTGTTGTCTCCTTGATTTGGTGCTCAAGACATGGGATTGATGTCTCCTTGAGTTGGGGCTCAAAACAGGGGATTGATGTCTCCTTGACTTGGTGCTCAAAACAAGGATTGTTGTCTCCTTGAGTTGGTGCTCAAAATAGGGGATTGGTGTCTCCTACAAGTTGTATCTTGTAAATGAAAAGTAAACTTGATATAAATATATAAAATAAAATTTATGGTTTTTCATGTTAAAATTCTATGCATTGTTCTTCTTTGTTGATTATTTGTTGTGTTTAATAAGATTAATGATTACGTGGTGTTAAATATTGTGAAAAAAGAAGAAATACTAATTCAACCCCCCTCTCAGTATTAAAAAATATTCCAACAAGGATGAATTCCATGTATGTCCTTATAATCCCATGCAAATGCATCAGATTGTTCTTGCAATACATGGATTAGTTTTTCCCGTTGGTCTTGGTTGAGTTTAGGATTGATGTTTAAAAATTTCCCTAGACTTATCTCAAGAGGAATGCTATAATAATATGAACTTTCATTAATGGTCGATATAAGAAAGGATGACGATTTTTTTTATCACAATACTCTTGAAAATCTATACTAAAAACATGATCATACATAGAAATGATTCTGGGTATTTGATGCAATCTATAGTAGAGAGAAATTGATTAAGAAAAAAATATTCTGTTTGTTCTTTCAATCCCCTATATTGTTCAATGGTTAAGAGGGGTTGTGCAATTTCTTCATCTTCATAAGGATCCTCTACCCATATGGAATTTTCTAACACAATTTTTAATGGTGGATACATGATAAGTTTCTTCATAGATTCTCCATTAGCTATAGTCATTTCTTTGGATCTACAACCAATCAAAGCATCGATTGTAGCTAGCCAAGGTCTCTCGAGGATCAAGGGGTGGCCATCCATGGTAGTATTTGGTTGAATAACAAAGAAATACATGGGGTATTCCCATGAGTCCAAGGTCACAATGACATCATCTAAAACATCAACAAGCTTAATTCTAGATTTGTCAGCTAACTCTACCAATGTGGGTGTAGGTTGAAGACTATCCAATTGCAATATTTCCATAGTCATGACAGTCATAACATTTATTGCAGACCTAGGTCAATTAGAGTGTTTTATATAGAAACATTGTTGATATAAATAGTAACTATAGGGTTTCTTAAATCAACATACTTTTCCACTAGAATTTTCCAGACATTAATTCAATTAATTGGCCTACAACTTAAATTGTGAGGGGTATTTTCTTTTCCTTTCGGTATTTTTGATTCATAATTCCGTATTAGTTTTTTCATAAATAAGTACATATTTTATCTCTCGCAATAAGAGAATTTTCACACAAACATTTCTTAGTTCTGTTTCTAAATCAAATTCAGACTAAGCAACATGTTTTTCTAAGGCCGACCTCTAGGGGTAAGGAGGAATTTTAGGTGCATCAGGTTGCTTTGAATGTGAAATGGAAGATTTTTGTGTAGTGGGAACAATCGTATCTTCATGGGGGTTATCATTGTGTGTTTGACTAGGAGTTTCGTCCTCTTCAAGTTCTTCTTCAATGACAACTAGAGGGTCTTTATTTTTAAGGATACTTATGGATATTAGGTGTATATTTTGCAATGGTACTAGAGTGATAAAATAATTTGGAAAGGTTTGTAACTCAACATTGAACACATGATGAGTTATTCTGTTATCCGGGTTAGGAAACAACTGTGCAGGTAATTGCATTGGTCTAGGAGGGTTTTGATTTGTAGGTAACTGTAACTATTGTGGTAGTTGAGGAATTGTTGGTTGGGGTGGACTCATTTTTTCTTGCATTGTAGGGTATGGTGGTGGCATAGGTGAGTAATATTGTGGATACTGTGGACAAGCTGTATAGGGAATTGGAAACTGTTGTAGGGGTATATTCCCATAAGCATTCCATCACTAGCCTTGTTGCCAAGGATGATTTTGAGTTCGTTGTTGGGGCCATGTCTGCCAAGGAATCTGAGCATTCCATTTCTAAGGATGAGAATTATAAAATGTATAAAACTATTATGAGGGATCTTGTGACATACCTTATGCTCGTGGTTTCCAAGGCTTCTTTTGTGCAACACAAAAAGATGGCTCAATTTTCCCATTACCTCCTTTATAAATAGCTTGAAGTCCTAACAGTGAGGGGAATTTCTCTCTTTCATGGTTATATGTACAAATATCACAAAATTGTACACTATTTAATGGAAACTCTCTTAAAGGATGCCTCTTCCTACACTGAGAACAAAATGTAGTCAAGGATGTGTTCTCTTCTTCCTATTTCTTTTTAATTTTTAATGTATCTAAATGCGAGCTAATTGTGCCAAGGATATATGTTTTAATTTTTTCTAACAAATTTCTCGATTTAATCCTTGTTACTCCTCATGCAACATATTCAGTTTCCCTTGTAAAAGTATCCTTCATTCCCTTACTATATTTAGCTCTACTCCATGAATATCTCTTGCATAAGTCACAAATTTATACAAACCAAAACCCATAAGATTAATCACTTCTATATATTATTCTTGTGTTCATTTTAGAAAAATAGTTCTATTGTATCATCATTTAATGTATTCTATTTAGTCTTTTGGAGGTTGTACAAGAATTTCTCAACGTAGTCTTCAAGACTTTCCTCTTTCTGTTGCTGCATCTTAAAAATATCATTTCGTGAGCCTCTAGTTCTACAATAATATTGGTATTTATTAAGAAAAGTGTTTTTCACGTCTTCCCAAGATCTAATAATATATTCCCCAAGTCCCATAAACCATCTCAAAGAAGAATCATTTAATGTTTTAGGAAATAACTTTAATTTTTGAGCATCATCCACATAATTGTTACTTTGACACAAAAAGTCAAATTCAAATAGAAAAGCATCTAGGTCCTCCGTAATCATACCTCATAAATTTGGCAAGGATGACAAAGGAATGTTATTCATATTCACATTTGGTTCCAAGTGAAGGATGGGGAATCCAAAGGTTTCCTCTCTTTCGGTTTCTACATTCCTTTCTTCTTCATCTGCCATATTTCCCAACAAGATGAACTTAATTTGTTTTGGTTTTGTGCCCCAACTTAGTGGGAAGGTTGGCTCAACAATTGGATTTTTATGGACAATGAAATTATCCCTAACGTGTGCCTTTGGTATTCCTTCTACAACTATAGATTTGATCTTTTATACAACCACACTCTGTGATGATCTAGAGGGACTGGTAATGTGTTCTAGGATGAAATCCTAATTTGGTATTGGATCAACACTAGAAATTGGCTCACTAATCGGGCTATCTTCAACTCCTTTGTTTGGGGTTTCTCCTTATTCTTCCTGCACCTTCTCAACAATAGTTTCATATTGTGGTATAATCAACTATGAGGTCACTTTTGGTGCACAATATTCTCCTTCCTGAGAAGAACTACATGTATATATTTCATCTGGATTAGTAGGGGGGGTCCTAGTGTTACCAAACAAATTATCACCCATAATTTTACTTCTTGAATTAAGGAACCCACCTTTACTATCTCTAGGTCTAACCATTAATTAACCACATGACATAAAGGGTTTGGAAAGACTCACTAAAGTGAATGTGGCGGGCTAGAACCCTTTCAAAGATTCCAAAGTGAGGGCACCTTTGCATCTTACTATATTTCCTCTGCCAAATCTGAAAGGTGATAAGAAATCAAATGGAAACAACTAACAAAAAAAATATTCTTCTACCATTTACCTTTTAACAAGTCCCCAACAATGACACCAAAATTGTTAGGTTGTTAATTTGTTTCTTAATAAACCCTATTACATTTAATTGTCAATTTGGTTTAGACTTGTGAGATGTAGACACAATATATGAAGGTAAGTGAATAAAGTATAAGCTATCCTATCTATTCATATTGCAAAAGAGTCACTCTGCAATTTGATCAAACATAGAAGCATAATGAAACTAATTCAAGAAATAAATCCCATACAATCTCACTTATGTTCATAGGACTGATACTAAGCATGGAAAGAGTTCATTGGCTCTGCATATTATGTCTATATTACTTATGTATTCATAAATATGACTATGAAATGTTCTTGTCTTCAATACCAGTCAATGAATGTTTAAACCATTTGTGTGCAAAGGAATTGAAACACTACTAAGAAAATCATGCTAAAAAACCACTGGCTAGTTATTTCATCTAAATCTCCTTGAGAGGTTTATGATACAATCTTTCACATAACAACTTTAAGTGTTCTTTCTATTAGAGATAAGTATAGATTTAATAACCAAGGAATTCTAGTTACTTTGCTCAATCAAACAAATGTGTTATACCAATGAAATGTAAAGAGAAATAACATTGTTGTTACTTACTCACACCACACCATTAACCTATGCTCGATCTCTGCAATCTAAAATAGTTACTTCAACTAAGGGTTAACCATCGAATTATTGAGTTAAATTGACATAAGTAAAGAGTGGAATTAGCTAAGAAAAACTCTGAAGTAATGAATCATAAACTAAGATAATAAAGCTCTTCAGTCTAAGAATGAAGTTACAATCTTAAAACATAGTAATTACAGAAATGAAATGTACGCACAAATTACCTAGTTATGGCACATAATGGCTATGCGATACAGGTTGGTAGGTCCTCCCAACTGGACAACGAGCTAATTAAAAGACTATCTCGCATAGTTACATTGAACACATTGATGAAGAAAGTTTCTTTGGCATTAATCAGATGCAAATTGTATTATAGTAAGAATCTCAATATTGATACAATTCTTAAACTCTAAATCAACATGACAATAATCTCCCAGTTCTCTCTCCCACTAAAGTACGATCTTATAGATATATAGAGGCACATTCTTCCCACAATTACAACATGCTTAATGCATATATCACATCCCCGGTGTCTCATGAATAGGATGATGAATTTGGACATCCAAGAAGGTAGTTGTAACCATTAAATCACATGTTTTCTAATCAAAGAACTTAGAATGATCTTCATACTATTCGTATGACACAAAGTGCATACAAATAGTATCCTCCATATCATGAAGATGGATCTCGTTTCCAAAGAGCGGCTTTCGTTACCAACCTGCACACAAGGAAATTGAGATCCCTCTTCAAAACCCAGGTGACCGATCCACAACATGAATTTTAGAAGTATACCAACGAATGCCAGCAGGTACCAAAATGCACTGTCAGTACCAGAAATGAACTGTTGGACCAGAAGTGAACGCGGGTACCAGAAATGAGCTGAACAAAAAATCATTAGAAAACATGTTCTAGACATTCAATCTAATTCATCAAAAACATAGGAAATCAACAAGAACATACGATATTTACCTCTTATAGCTTGTCAATGGTGTTTGGCTTTAAGTATACATGAAAACATGACGAGAAGGGTAATAACATACTACACATGTGAGGTAAAGGTGGTAAAAAAGGGTAACTGATAAGTAGAAAATGTGTCAAAACCATGAGCTAACACTTTGTATCCTCCAATAAATTCTTCCATGATATTTGGTGATGATCCCATGCTTTGACAATAAATTCCAACTAGGGTCCACCTTCCATGTGATTATGCAATGGCATCTTCTAAGATTTTCTTGATGGTGTATTCCAATACTACTTGAGAAAGATTTGTATGGGTCAAAGGGCCTTCTATAGAGATTATGGTTATGCCTTAACCTTATGAGTTCTAGTGATGACAATTCCTTCATTAATATTCCAAGTTTTTTATTGATTTCCCCCTTCCATGTAGAATTCAATCACAATTCCATGTATCTTACCTCGAATGGCTTCTTAATTGACCATTAGATAACTCTAACCACTTTGTATTAATGTCCTATATACATGATTAATACTCATTTTTTAATTCTAAAATCTGCTTAATATAACTATCTAATTATATGAAATTAAACTCCACAAATTATATAATTATATAACCTTTTCATATTTTATTGATTGTTATTTCTTCATCACTCACATCTCATCTTTCCTTACAAAACAAATATAAATGTTTTTTAAATTTAAATTTTTCTATTTTAATGTTTTCATTAGTGATTAATGAAAACTTGTCATTCATATATATATTCTCAAAAACATTAGGTAATCAGTAGATTGATTGCACATTGATAACCTCTCATTTTTTTTTTCCCTTTTGAATTACATTCTTTTACATAACAAGTCTAAAATTGTATTATGCATATTGATTCTTCAATATACAAGGATACTTATATACTTATGTTTTTTTAGTTAATAATATATGTGGAAAATTTATACATTTATTTTTATTTTTTAAATTTTAAAAATGTAAAAATAATAATTTTAAGTATATTTAATCTAATTTATTTTTATTTGTTAAACATATTTTGTTGATTTTCAGAATAATAAACATTATCATATAAAAATTATATATATATATATATATATATATATATATATATATATAATATTAAATTGAAATATTTTTAAAAATAAACATCATCATTACAAAAATATTTTTTTATATATATTTTTATTATATTTAAAATTTAGTATTAAATTTAAATATTTTGAAAATATAACTATTTTATGTGAAATACTAATTATTATAACTTTATTCGTTTATATTAAATTTGATTTCCAAAATAAAAACAAAGTTAAAAAAATATTTTTAAAGGTTACTTTGATCTTTTGTCAAACATCATAGGTATAAATTAACGACAATATCACAGCCAGGAGTGTTGCCAATAGCACACAATTATATGTATAAAAGAACGAGGGTAAAAATTATTCAATTTGCCAAAAAAATTAAAGAGAAATTAAACTTATTCAATTTGCCCAAAAATTAAAGAGAAATTATAAATGTCTTGAAAAATCATAAACATATAATTATACCATTCGGATGAAATTTTTGTTTTATAATGATGTAAAGCTCTGATCCCCGAGCTAGCAAGCAGGCATGTCCGAAGGAGGAGGGGGAAGGGTTTCTAATGGTCCCTCTCCGTTTTGCACAAGGAATGCCATGGAGAGCCCCCATGTTGTGTGAATCTCCAGGTGGCAATGCACGAACCAGATACCTACAAAAGGAATTCGCACACATTTTGCAATCAAATTCGATAATTATAACAGGGATGGATACTGCAAGTAAAAAATGCAAGAGAAAAGAGGGAGGTAGTAGGAGCTAAGATCTTGGAGAAAGGCATGCCTGGGTCAAAAAAAGCAACCGTTTAACTACCTGGATTATCTGCTGTAAATCGGATGGCTGCCCATCCTCCCACAGGAACGCCTATGGTATTTCTATAGGGAGGATCAACGAGATTTAGCATTGCAGTGGAGGGATCGTAGTTGCCAATTCCAGAAGCCACCACATAGAAGCTGAAGCCATGCAAGTGAATAGGATGATTCTCTGCTCCAGCAGTGCCAGTGTCCTGTACTATCAACTGCACGTTGGAGCCATATTCAAGCACGTTCAATCTGGTACCAAGTAAGGATTGTGTGTCCTTTGGAACATTGTTGGGTGCACCGTTTACAAAGTCAAAAAGTCTCTGTGGAGTATCAGGGAAGTCTTCTGTAAAGTATCCGTCAAGGCCATAATAATAGGCCTGCAAAATCGAGAGATTAGGCCTCACAAAGGTGATGTTGTTCATCGAAGCTGCGAAGACTCCTCCATTAGGGGCCTGGCAATGGTCCTTAGGATTGGAAGATTTACATCTTTCGACATTAAGTCCAATGGTGAAAAACAAATCTCTATCAATTGTCTGTGGCACATTGACAGGATTTTCCTCGTCTGCTAAGCTCTTGAGACCATTCATGAACGATTGGACGAGCTCATTGTCATTGAATTTGGGAAGCACGGGCTTCTGTCGCAGAATGTTAGAACTTCCTTGGTACTGTAAGAGAGCAAGTGCTGGAGATGTCTGAAAATGTATATTACGAGCCGACATGTAAGGCCCCATGCCCATGTAATAACTTCCTATTTGCTGGTCTGCAGTTACCAATACATTGGTCGTCTGGCCTGGTGTGATCATCAAGTGGTCGGTAACGAAGGGCTTAGTATACTCTCCATCCACTTCAACTACTGTCATCTTGTGATTTGATATGGTGAAAAAGTGTTCCATATTAAGGGCTACATTGATGATTCTCAGAAGATATGTCTTTCCAAGAATTGCAATTATGGTGTACATATCTGCAGAAAAACATAAATCAGGTATACATATCGGCAGCAAAAAATAGATCAGTTATATAGACATACAGTTATAGATCAGTCGAACGGTGGCCTGATGCAAATAGCTGAGCTTCAAATCTTGGTGTGCCTGATGCAAATCCCTGAGCTTCAAATCTAGAAAAAGATCTACACTGGTATAGATCCATCTCGAACAAGATCTACACTAACATAGATTCATCTTGAACAGGATCTATGTAGTGTTCAAAGGTAGAAAAAACTGAAGATGTAAACTTTTTGGCCTCTAGAACGTTGCAACAGATTATCATAATGCCTTAACACACATGGGACAAGTCAAATTGTTTTAAGTGAAGACTTACTCTAATCAAATAATTAATTGRATATTTAAAACACTAGTATAGATCCATATAGAACAAGATCTAATCAAATAATTAATTGAATATTTAAAACACTAGTATACATCCATATAGAACAAGATCTACACTAATATAGATTCATCTTGAACAGGATCTATGTAGTGTCCAGAGGCATAAAAAAACTGAAGATGTAAACGTCTTTGTATATAGAATGTTGCAGATCTACACAAACATGGATTCATCTTGATCAGGATCTATGTAGTGTCCAGAGGTTTAAAAGACTGGAGATGTAAACTTCTTTGCATATAGAATGTTGCAACAGATTACTTATCTATGTAGTGTCCAGAGGTATAAAAAACTGAAGATATAAACTTCTTTGCATATAGAATGTTGCAACAGATTACTTACCGTGTTCTGAGCAGTTGTAAAGAGGACCTGGATGACCGTTTATAACATAAGCATCTGCAGAGGGAGGGCCTCCACCACTTTGCACAACCTTTCTTTCCAGTTCTTGAGTATCCATCAACCAATACTCTCCTGTAACCAATTCTCATCTATGAAATAAATTTCTTCATACTCCAATCTTTATAGAACTCCATCTAAATTGTATTCAACTTCCTACCGAGAATAAATACAAACGAATATACAAACTTATAAACTGATGGATTTATGGAAATTTGGGGTGAAGGGAATAAATACCAAGGACAATAACATGTTCCTCATAAGGGAATAGAAATGGATAAGGAACGCCAGTCTTCGGATAGATCACAATAGGTCCATGAACTGTTGCCCTTAGCCATGAGATGTGGGCGTGCCAGAGCATTGTTCCCTTCTGCTGCACTAGCGTGAATTCGTATGTAAATGTTTGCCCTGCTTGAATTGGGCATTGAGTGATGTATGCAGGCCCATCAGACCAACATGTGAGTCGCTGCCTAACTCCATGCCTAATTGAATACATTTGACCAATCCAATCAGTTCACCATGATTTAAATTTCTCACTGCTAATCCAGATTCATACCTATTTCTATCATAGTAAGGGAACATTACTATAAGTTCAGATCAAATCTGCAGCCAAGGCAAAGATAGCTACCAATGAATAGTGGTATTATAGGGAGTTTCATTAGTGACTTTGACAATGATTCTATCATCTTCCTGTGCATAGATAATGGGGCCTGGGTACATCTCATTAATTGTGACTATAGCCAAAGGTTTACATAATTTTGTAACAGTCTTTGTTTTTACCTGCCACAGTCCAAACAAATGCCATGTTATATAAACTGTGAGTACCAGAATCTAATTTCTACAAGCGCATTCAATTAAAAAATCGGGCAGAGTCAGGATGTTCATTCAGGGCAGACTGATTAATTCCCATTTACAACATATAGATAAACTGTTTCCAATACCTCTAGAACACCAAATTTTCAGAGATAAGGGCAACCGACACATATGCTATAGATGCAATAAAAGTATGTGATCAGCTCAATGCATCACGCAATAGTGAAAAATATCAGTTGGCAACTGAGACTAGACATAACAAAGCTTTTATTCAACTGATTCTTTCACCTTGAAGTCATAAAATCTTGTTGTTCCTCCCACAGGCCAGAAAGCAGAAACATCTGATAAGAAGATGGCAATGCAGATGAACATCAGCAGATCAAGCCAAAGGAAACGATGCAGACCCATTTGACGAATTGTCTTTTTCTTTTTTGGCAATCTTACATATCTCGCCTTTTCTTCGTCCAAGTAAGAAAACACGGTGAGCAGAAGAAAGGCCTTGCTGTGATCTCGGCAGAGGAAAAAATGGCATTGCTTAGTGATACCATGGAAGAGACTAGAGCACCTATATATGCATCAGAATCCATCACAAATAAAAAGTTCAAACAAGTTGGGGACTAGATTTCCTCTTGCTGTTACTGTAGACCGATATCTAAGAAAAACTATTAAGAGGGCACAATTTCAGCTCATAAGGATTCCTACAGTTTGATATTATCTGTCATGAAGGAAATTTGAATGGCATGTTTCAAACGGAAAGTAATTGACTAGCAAACAACAAAATGGGAAATGCTTCAAATGCAAATTATTTGACTGGCAAACTACATATTCTGTTTGTATCAAACAATATGAAGTACCCAAAACAGGAATTGAAAAGAGAAGTAAGGAATGACAGCTAAAATTTGTGTGATATTTGCAAACATCAAACAATATGGTGAATATCAAGCATTTTAAACTAAAATCAGAATCAAAAGCCTTTATCACAAAAATTCGAGGCTACTGAAGCTAATTGGACATTGCACAACTGGGACACCATGTTTATTGTTCAACCTGAAATGAATGGCCGTCTCTGTCCACCCACAAGCCTGTGTCGAGATCACTCCATATATATGCCATGTTTTCATACTACATCATCCCTGCCATAACCATAAAAAATATGTTAATGTGAAAACTTCCCTGTGACAATCACGTTATGCTTAGTCGTCGTTATCTCTTCATTGTCAGATTGAAATATTCCCTCCATGTTTTCTGAATTATATCAGTTGGTTTCCAGTATTTAACTTATCCAAATTGGTGAAATTTTGATATCATATTGCTATACGAAGAATCTTCTGGCCCATATTCCAAGAATTTTGTTTGTAACTAAAAAGCCCTATAATTACAGGAGAACTATCTAGCTGTGTCAACATAGATGGCTTCTTCGTGCAACAGTGTCAATTTGTTTGAAAAAAAAACATGAAAATAAGTCTTCCCATATATATTAAAATTAAACTATTCCAAAGAAAACCAAGATATGATTTATTACCGTATGAAGAATGTTCTAACCCGTATTCCAAAAAAATGTTTATAACTAGAGAACCCCATAATTACCTGAGAATAATCGAGTTGTCCAAAAACATATATGGCATCTTCAAGCAATTGCAATATAAGTAGATTTCTTTTATTAAATTCGGATGATTCTTGATCTATTAAAATTAAGATGTTATTTAAAAGTTTTGTTTTTTGTGGGGGGATTTTTGATATATTAAAATTAAGATGTTATTTAAAAGTTTTATTTTTGACATTTTTAATTGAAATTTAAGTGGTGAAATCACAATTTTTTGTTATTTAAATTATATTTTTTAATATATAAATAAATTGAATTTCATTAAAAACCCTTGAAACATTTAGATTATACAAATTCAATGCAGTTTCAATATTTTTTCACAGAATTTTGAGTAAAAAATTAATTAATCAGAAAATATAAAAAAAAACAAAAAACTAAAAAAAAAAACTTTTAAACTGAGGCTTTTAAAGGTTATAGTCTAAACTTTCTAAGTTTTGGCTATTTTCAAGGTATACTCTTCATTTAATTTTTCTAGAAATCTGGAGAAAAATTGTTAGATCTGTAGATTTGAGTGGTTAAATATATATAATATCAATATCTCTGGGTTTTTTCAAAAGACTAAACTCATTTATATATTGAAAAATACAATTTAAACAACATAAAATTAAAATTTCATCAAAATTTATATCGCCAAATTTCAATAGAAAATATCAAAACCTAAAAAATTTAAACAACTCCATTTGACTTATTACACTCAAAAGTTTTAAACAGTCTCATATTAATTGTGGAAGTAAACAGTCTCATATTAATTGTGGAAGTGTGATATGCAAAATATGTGTGTTATCCAATATATTTTAAAAATACTATCGTATTAGTTGTGGGATTTCTTATATGCACAATCTTTTACATACTTTCATTTTAATGCAAGGTTCATTTTAAATCGTGTTTCATTTTAACAGAATTTTTACTTATTAATATGACGAGGAAAGTCTATTAGCTAGTATCTCGTATAACATTTGATTACTCCGATGTTCTTCTCCATCATTTTATTATATTAACACAACTTTCACTCACATCTATTAACACTGAGAGAAAAGTCCATTCGTTGGATATTTTATAACATTTTGTTACTTTTGAGTTTTACCAAGGATTTATTATATTAACATAATTTATATTTACTAATATAAATTATTTACTAATATAATGAGAATGCTTTTAAAAAAAAAATGTTTATATTAGTAAATATAAATAGTTTTTTTAAAAAAAAACCCACTTCTAGAACATCACTTTAAGTTTTTCATCATTTTAAGTTTTTTTTTTAACAGCTTCAAAAATACTAAGAGAAGTAAGTTTTGTTCATATTACATTTTATTTGAGACGACTGTAAACTTTTAGGTACAAATTCAAAAGTAACTATTATCTGTTTTTATTTGCCAAGTTCAAAAAACAACAAATACCAGTTTCTTCATCCTTGTATATATAACTGATAGAGAATTTTTCAAAATTCTCTCTTTGTATTTCTATACTCACTACATAATATATTCCATCCTCATCCAATAACAATGCTTCTCAATGTTTCTTTTGAGAGCTCATGAGCTTCCTTGTTATATTCTCTATAAATGTGTTGGGCTTTTAGTTGTTGGAACTTCCCGCTCAACACTCAATTTTTTTTCATCCAAGGCTGTAGAGAAACAACCTTTAGATTGTTTTCATTACAAAACCAGTCAATAATGATCTTTGATTCACCTACCAGTTGTAACCTTGTTACTTTTTTATAACATGCAAAAAATAAGATACACCACAAGGCTAGGAGTTCACCCCTGGTGTTAGTTCCTCTCCCACAATTCATCTTGAGTCTGAATGTACCCAAAACTGGACACTTTAAAAGAGCTCCAGCCCCACTTTTAGCACCCTTGTCTTGTGATGCACCATCAAAGAACCCCACTGCCAGATCCGAGTCAATTATAGGAGGTCTATCAATCCTACTAAACTGAATAGGTTGTGATTTTTTTTATTTCTCCCAAGTCATGTAGTATATTTTTGCATACCTTGACCATAGTAGGGGGATGTTCTTAAAAAATAACCAGGTTCCTATGCTTCCAAATCTCCCAACATATATAGCCAGGGATTTCTTTACAGTTTTCCAACTTCCTTATCCAGTTTTGAAAGCATTCAACAATCTGTCCTCCTTCCCAAGTACTAATTTGTTTTAATTCCTTTAAAATTGTAAACCAAATGTCTTTGGTAAAACTGTACTCTAAAAAAATATGATACATTGTTTCCTCATTGTTCCCACATAGAGCGCATCTACTAGGCCCAATTATTAGAGAGAGCATATTCTATCACATTCTCCTTACCCTTCTTATAAATTATCTCATAGTCGTATCCCAACATTTTGGTCACCCATTTCTATTTCTTGGGGGAAGAAATCCTTCCAAGAAGTATTTTAGTCTGTGATGATTGGTTTTAGTTTGGAAACATTTCTTGAGTAGGTATGGATGCCAAATATCCATAGCATGTAACATACTCATCATCCCCTTTTCATAAGTTAATTTTCCCAAGTGCATCTAATAGAGTAATTTTTTGGTAAAAGCCAACGATTGTCCCTGTTGCATAAGTACTAGTTTGATGCCTCTACCTAAGGTGTCACATTCCAAGACAAAGGATTTAATGAAGTTGGGAAAAGTGAGTACCAGGGTTGTACACACATAACATTATTCAAGTCATAGAAGGCCTATTTTGTGGCATCATTACAATTGAAAGCATTTATTTTAGCAAGGTTGTGAGGGAAGATGCAATATTACTATAGTTTCTTATGAAATTTCTATAATAACTAGAGACCAATAAAACCTCTTACAATTTTAAGAGTTTTGGGGCAAGGCCAATCCTTCATCACTTCAATCTTCTTTGGATCCACATGCACACCATCATGACTAATAATATGGCCCGAATATTCCACTTTAGAGACACCAACAAAACATTTGGATTGCTTAATAAAGAGTTTATGATTAACAAGTAGTTGTAAGATTTGATACACATGGATGACATGGGCTTGCCAACTCTTACTATAGATCAAGATGTCATAAAAAAAATACAAAGAAAAAACAATGTATAAAGTGATTAAGTATTTTGTTCATGAGACTCTGGAAGGTAGAAGGGGCATTGAAAAGGCCAAAGGGCATCACCAAGAACTCGTAATGGCCTTCATAAGTGTGAAAATATGTTTTAGGAATATCCACATATTTCATGTGAATTTAGTTATAGCCTGAGTGGGGATTGAGTTTGGTGAAGAATTGAGCACCCTTGAGTGCATCCAAAAGGTCATAAATGAATTGAATGGGAAATTTATCCTTGACTTTCAGATTGTTCAAAGCTTGGAATTCAGGTGATCCAAATGGATGTCGATGGCCTCTCACCTATTCCAACTGGCTCATTTTAGCATTTTTCTAGTTTGGTAGTTTTTTCCTAGTTTTTGGGTCCCTGACTTCTGGGGTCATTTTGAGGCCATAAACAATGTTTTTAGGGCTTGCCACCATTATATTGTAGATAGAGTCAGAGTCTAATGGAAACCTATGTATTCCTTGGATAGACCTTTCCAACGGGATATCGTGCACCTAAAACGAAGGTCATATGAAAAAGTTATGACCCCGAGAAGTTGATGTACTAACTTACCCCAACATGGCCCAGATGACTTTTGGTGCTTCATCTCCTAGGGTTAGGTTTTTGGATGTCTAGGGTTTTGACATTTCTATTTATTGTAAAAAAGGCTTGGAGAGCCTCATTGTAACTATCTTCTTGTGAATGCGTGCATCTATTACATCTCTTCTCAGAGATAAGCCACCACCATTCTAGCAAGCTTGTTTTCCACTGCATTTTACAATTTCAACACATTTTCTTATTGAATAGAAACCAATTTTATTGTATATCTGTTATTGTACCTCTGTTATTATTTTGTTTTTGTGTTAAGAATAATAATAATCTGTATTCATTTCATTCTGCTCATAAAATCTGGATCAATGGTATGAGAGTGGTCTACTTGTCATTCTTAATGCATGTCCTCGACGAGATCAGGGTACAAAGAATTGGGTCTCAATCTTGTTTCTCTTGAGGAAACAATCTCGCGCATGCCCAAGTGACCTCTTATGGTGGGATAAAATAAAGACGAAGAGACAAGAGATCCTTTCAAAATGTTGCTCGAGGAAGCCCTCATGCAACAGATGAATGAAATAATGATAGTTTTGTGCAAATCCTTCGACGACTACCAATAGAAGATGCATATTCCTCGAATGGAGGTGCCTCCCTCTTCAAGGTACAAATCAACTTTGATATTCCCATATTTCAAGGTTACATAGATGTAGATAATGTAGAAAAATGGTTGAATCTGCTAGAAGGGTATTTTTATGTCCACAACTTTTTGAACAGAGAAAAGATTACATTTGTGCTCCTCAAAGTCATTTCCCATGTCAAAGATTGGTGGGATACTTTCTGTGAGAAAAAGAAAACAGAGGAACCCTCATTATTTACAGTCGCGACCACCTAGGAGTATTTCAGGGATGCTATCAAGGAACAATACTACCCTGTCAGAAGTTATGACTACCTGTATACAAAATGGACCACACTGCAGCATGAAAGAGACCAAGCAGTCCCAGAGTTCACAAATGTCTTCCATACCTTTCACACCAAGTTGAGTATCAAATATTCTGAGCGACATATGGTGCTCAAGTATTGTGGTGGTATGCATAGATACATCCAAGCTTAAATGGATTTTTTAGACATGTCGTCCTTGGGTGCGACCTATCAATATGCTGTCAAAATCGAGCAAAAGATTAAACAAAAGACATGGAAGTTTGGGCCTGGGAACCCCTCACAATAGAACCAAGTAAAGGAAATCCATTAACTGCAGAACAAAGGATAGAGAAAATATGGACAACCTCAAGAAAAATAGTCTAGGACGCAAGAAAAGAAGGACACCAGAAAGAAAAAGAAAGATACCAGGAAGTGGTGCGACTTCCATAAGAGCCCCTGGCATAACACTGTTGATTTTTGCTCCAAGAAATCGTTGGTGGCTGAGGTGAAAGCCTCTAAATTAGATGTGGGTTCCAAATTTGAGTCAGAACCAAAAAGGGAGAGATAGATCATTGATGCGGAACCCAGTGCCACCATTGCTACCACCAAGGTCTATCCCGGTGAACTGGACGAGCCAAAAGAAGGCGAGAACCTCTTTCATTCACAGATGTTGGTAAAAGGAACCCTGCTGCACTTTATCATTGATAGCAATAGCCATAAGAACCTCATCTCAGAAGAGATCGTCAAGCAGCTAGACCTATCGACAACGTCGCACCTACAACCCTACACCATTGGATGGGTCCACCAAGGAAACGATCTCTGTGTCAGCTAATAGTGTCACATGTCGTACATAATCAAGCCTTCAAAGATGAGGTATTGTGTGATGTTGCTCTTATAAAATTTTGTAATTTTGTTTTGGGAAAAACTTATTTATGGAAACATCATGTTGTATATGAGTTTAGGCCTCACAGTGTTAGTATTACTTTGAATAGGAAATTATACAAGATACTCGAGGAAGTGCCGCCTAATGCTGTTTCCTTGATCTCTTCCAAGCAATGCAGGAAGGTCATCTCTCAGACCAGGAAGCTTGTCTTCTTTTTGATTCTCTCCCAGAGTGAGTGAAATATTGTAGCCACATCCAGGGCCTCCACAGACGGCCTCTCCACACAACAAAAGCAAGTGGACAAGGTTGTGGCCGAATAAAAATATATATTCTCCTCACCTATCGGGGTGCCTCTACACTGTCAAGTCAAGCATCCCATCAATCTGACCCCCGACACACTGCTACCCAATGGGACAATCTACCATTGCTCTCTGTTAGAGAGTGAGGATATCAAGCGACAAATCCAAGAAATTCTCCACAAGGGGCAAATCCATCCTAGCTCATCGCCTTGTGGGAGCCCAATCGTGCTGGTGCAGAAGAAAGACAAGACATGGCAACTCCACATTGATTACCAGGCCCTAAATAAAATGACATTCAAGAACCGATACATGATTCCTAGAATCAGCAATCTCCTTGATCAACCAAATGGGACCAAATACTTTAGTAAGATTGATCTGAAGTTTGGCTACCACCAGGTCCCCATAAAATAGACAGATGTATGGAATATTGCCTTCAAGTCAAAATAAAGTCTTTTTGAATGGTTGGTCATGCCATTTGGTTTGAAAAATACTCTATCAAATTTCATGAGGATGATGGATGATATCCTGTGACCTTTCACCAATAATTTTGTAGTGGTGTATTTGGATGACATCCTCATCTACAACAATACTTGGGTGGAACACTTGCAACATATTCAACAGGTTATGCACACCCTGCGACAACACAAGCTACATGCCAAATTGGAAAAATTCTCCTTCGACATGGACAGGGTCCAGTACCTAGGATACATCATGGATCAGCATGGTGTGCATGTGGATCCAACCAAGATCCAGGTCATCCATCACTGACCAACCCAAACCACACTCATTGAGCTTCAAAGCTTCTTAGGCCTTGCCAATTTCTATCCCAGGTTCATGTTGGGATTCTCCCATATTGTATGGGCCCTCATCCAAGTAACCATGGGTGGTGGTAAGGAAACAATGGTGTGGGGCCTGTCCCAACAACAAGCGTTTGATGATTTAAATAATCTCTTGTGCTCATCCATAGTACTTTCATTACTGGACCTGCAATATCCCTTTGAGATCGAGACAGATGCTTCAAACTATGTTGTGGGTGCAATTCGCACTTAGCATGGCCACCCCATGGCCTATCATAGTTCGACACTATCAAATGTTTTCCGTAAGTACCCTACTTAAGACAATGAAATGTACTCCATTGTGAAAGCCTGCTGCCAATGGAGACATTACATTCTTGGGAAGGAGACACTCATCCACATGGATAATAAGCTACTGTAGTTCATGCAGAAACAAGGTAAATTGTAGAATGAACACCATCATAAGTGGTCCACATTATTGCAACAATTCCACCTCAACATCAAGTATAAAACATGTAGTACCAACCGAGTCATTGATTGCCTCAGCTGACCTCTAGTAGAGGCACTCACTATGGTGCTAGACTCTTACGGCCACAAGACCTCCGGATGACCCAAAATCTATGAGACAAACCCTGACTTTTCCACCAGATACCAAATGTTGGGTGCAAACTCATTTGTCATTAATTTCCATTTTCAAGACGATATATTGTGCCGACTGGGCCATCTCCTCGTTCCATCAAGTGAGTGATCGAATTTGATTTGGGAATCCCACTACAATTTAGTGGAAAGACACTTCAACATTGAAACGATAGTGGTAGTGCTGCAAAAACATTTCTACTATCTGAAAATTTGACAGGATGTCAGTAAGTATATCAAGTCCTACACTCCCCGTGTTATTGCCAAACCAACCACTAGGAAACAGGTCCTATACACCCCCATGCCTACTCCTGACAGGCCATGGGAATCCATCTCAATGGACTACATGTCGAACCTTCCTTCCACCAAGAGGGGAAATGACTGTGTCTTTGTGGTTTTTGATTGCTTTTCCAAGATGTCGATTCTGGCTGCTTGCAAGAAGAGCATCACAACAGAGGCCACTGCCAAGATCTTCTTTGAACGAGTCTAGGTACATTTTGGAATCCCACAAACCATTGTCTCAGATTAGTACAGTTGGTTCCTCATCACATTCTAGTCGAGCCACTGGTCACTTCTTGACACCAAGCTCACCAAATCCACTGCCTTCCACCCCCAAATAGATGGCCAAACTGAGATCGACAATCGGATGATTGTGCATATCTTGCACATATACAATTACAAGCACCCCCATACATGGGATGAGAGTATTCCCTATGTTCAACATAGTTACAACAAATCCCTACATATCTCAACCAACCACAACCCCTTTAAGGTCGGGTTGGGATTCCAACCATTGGGTCCCATGGATGTTGCACTACCTCTTGTGGCCACCCCGACCAATTCATCACCTACTCTAACTAAAGCTAACAAATCCTCCCAGTTCATTGAGCGGATCCAACACATATTCCAAAAGTTTCAGGATATTTTACAGAAGTCGAATTCCAAGTACAATCAATACCATGATCAACATCAGGTACAACATACGTTTCAGGTGGGAGACAAAGTGTGGTTACACTTGCAGAAAGAATGCCTTACATGACCCCATCAGAAGATTTTCCCACTCCATTACAGACCTTACACCATCACCAAGGCTATGGGTGAAAATTATTTTGAGCTTAACATTCTCCCTTTCCTTAGTCTTCACCCAGTGTTCAATGTGGATCTCCTTCGACCATACTTCCCAACATTATTGGACACCTCAGAGATAGAAAAAAAATTGACACCAACACAGCTCAACCCTGAATTCATGCAACATGAATCCAATGATCATATTTTGGACACATAGGTCAAGGGCACTCACCATCAAAGGATCTAGCTTTATCGAGTTGTCAAAGCAGGGCAACTCTTGCACCAAGACAAGTGGCTCACCCAGGGACAAATTCAACAGAAATTCCCTCATCTGATGGGGTACTAAACAAAATGGATACCATTGTTTCCTAAGGGGGGAGGATTGATCTAGACGGATTTCATTAGCCTCCCACCTATTCCAACTATCTCATTTTGGCAGTTTTCCAGTTGGGCAGTTTTTACTAGTTTTCGGGTCCCTGACTTCTGGGGCTGTTTTGAGGCCCTAAACAATGTTTTTAGGGATCACCACAATTAGATAGTTAATAAAGTCAGATTTTGACAACAACATGTGTATTCCTCGGATAGAACTTTCCAACGGGATATTGTGTGCCTAAAACAAATGCCGTATGCAAAAGTTACGACCCCGGGAAGTTGATGTACTAACTTAACCCAGCGAGGCCCACATGACTTTTGGCGCTTCATCTCCTAGGGTTATGTTTTTGGATGTATATGGTTTTGGAATTCATGTTTATTGTAAAAACGACTTAGAGAACCTCATTGTAACCATATTCTTGCGAATGAGTGAAACGGTCACATCTCTTCTCAGAGATAAGCCGCCACCATTCTAGTAAGCTTGTTTTCCACAACATTTTACAGTTTCAACACATTTTCTTATTGAATATAAACTAGTTTTATTGTATCTCTGTTATTGTACCTCTATTATTCTTGTGTTTTTGTGTTAAGAATAATAACAATCTGTATTCATTTCGTTTTTCTCATAAAATTTGGATCATCAAGACACATGCACTAAGTGCCTTCTTTATTTAGGGCCATCATGACCATTGACTAACAACTCCTAAACTATCTTTTCTATTTTATTTTTTTGGGAAAATGGATGGGGAAACACGCATAAATTAGGTGGGAGGATACCTTGTATGAAGGGAATAGAATGGTCATGCTTGTTGATGAATGTATCTATGTGAGACATTCTCCAGCTTACAAACATGTGAGGTGTGGATCATTGCAGCTATGTGAGTCTTTCTCTCAACTTAAAAACCTAAGAGAAAGCCCCTAAGAAGGGTACATGGTTCCTGCTTGAGATAGAGCTAGGAACTTAGAGATGACCTCCTCCATTTAGAGAGTGATAAGAACTCTAGATGATTATCCAGTGGGAAAGGGCGTGATCTGTTGAGTTAGACGTGCCTGTGGCTGAGCACAAGGTGAACGTGTGAAATCCTAAAGTGTTGGGTGCATCGTCATGTGAACATAAATGAAGATGATGTATTAGCCTCTTCTAAGCAGCAGAGTTGATAAGAATACTCCAGATGATTCTCCCGTGTGAGACAGTGAGAAAGAAGATATGTAGAGAGGACGTTCCTATGGATGAGCACAGGTGAATGTGTGAAGATCTGGTTCTTCTGTGTAATGCAATGAACCCAAGATATGACATCCCTATGGATGTGCCCCTAGTGTATGAGCACTAGTGGGTGTATCATATCCTTTTCTATATATTATTCAAGAGTCAGACCTGCCTGTAACCCTAATTGTTATGTAAAGGGTACAGGTCAGCCCCATCTTAATATGAGTAATAATACATGTAAAAGATAATTAATATGGATAATAATAATAATAATAATAATAATAATAATAATAATAATATGACTTAGAAGAGGTTGGCCATGTTGATCCAATAGACACTTCAGTTGATAGGTCAAGTCTAATATAAGTAAAGGATAATTCCCCATTGTGGAATCATATCGTTCTTGTGAGTTTGGAAATTTCAGCAAGTACACTTCTTTGGGAAAAGGTGTGCACCTCTCTTGGGCACTAGATTTCTAGGGTTTGAGGACCCTGTTGTGTGCTAGGTATTTCTTGGTGGTGAAGGTCTTTCTCTTGAATAATATAGCAAAGGATTTGGTTGGGTTTTCTTCCCTTGTTGAGAAGGGTTTCCTAGGATACATTATGTGTTCTTGTGCATGGTGCTTCTTCTTGTGATCTTGGTTGCTGAAACATTTATGGTTATGGTTAAATTATAAAATGGAATAAACTTCATGCTTAATATAGGTCTTGAAGAATCCATTGCACAAGCTACAAGATTTTACCAGTCATCCCTCCTCTTCTGTAGAATCATATGACCTTCCTAGGGTTTCCAAAACATTTCGTACGACCTCCTTTTTAGTGGTGATTTATCCCTTAATACTTGGACACTGAGGAAAATTTTGGCATATAAGATTATGGCCTCTTCCAGCGCATGTCCATAAACTCCCAAAACAAAATTTCAAGAAATTTTGATTTTTGGACCTAGGGATTCTAGGGTGCTGAAAATTCCTACAGAATATTAATTCTTGTTTTCTGAAGAAACATTTTCTTGAATAAACAAGCATCTCTGCGATACTACCAAATTGATTGTTGGCAGTCATAAGTCCAAAATAATCCAAGGTTGCTAATTCAACCTAATCATTAGGTTTTCAAAATCCAGTTGACAAGTATTCGAAGAAAAAAATCAAATGGAGAACATAACTTTAGTAGAAGATAGGCTTGATGGAGCAAGCAACTTCAACCCCTATAAATCAAAGATTCTAGTCACCCTTAAAGAAGAAGACCTCTTGGATGTAACAACCAAAAATCTACTAGACACAACTACAAATATAGAGAAGAAGATAAGAAAAGAAGAAGATGTCAAAGCATGAAAAATAATCATCTACTCAGTAAGAGATCACCTCTTGCCCCGTATTGCCAATCAGAAGACAACCTATGATATGTATAAAAATTTAAAAGGAATGTTTGAAAGTGACAACACTCTCAGAGCTCTTATCTTAAAGAGACAACTTCAAAGTACCAAGATGATGAAGGATGACACAATTGTACTCTTCTTTATGAAGTTATCAGATATTAAAAAACAACTAGAGACCATTATGGAAATCATGTCTGATAAAGAACTTGTCTTAGCCACTCTCCAAAATCTTCCAAAATCATGGGAGCCTTTCATTTAGAGCATCATTCAAAGAGAAGCTCTACCAACCTTTGAGAATTTATGGACATATTGCACTCAATAAGAACTTAGACTTAGAAATAGAGGATTGGAAGATTCCTCAGAAGAAAATCATGCTCTTGCACTTCATACAAAGAAGGGAGGAAAATTCAAAAGAAATTGCACGCAAACATTTAAAGGTGAAAAGTATTCATCCAATCCAGGTTATCAAAGAAGAGATGTTTCAGAAATTTAGTGCTTCAGATGTGACAAGTATGGACACATTGCAAGAAACTGTCCAACCTCGAAGAAGGGAAGACAATATGCTTCCACCACTGACATTGATCCAGATCCATCTCAAAAGAGTGAAGAGAAGAGAGAAGATAAGTAATTCCTCTAAAAGGACATGACTACAACTAGGTAAATCAATTGATCTCTAATTTTATAGTTTATTGCATTTTTCAAATAAATGAAGGACARTATTCCTAGTACGAGAGCTCTCAAATATTTGGACCATTATCGTTGGTATGGGAGTCCAAACCATATTTAATTTGTTCATCGTACAAGAAAAAGAAGAAACATTGTCCCTGTAAAAGAKAAATCCTTTCAAAGATCCAAAAAATMTCAGATGGAGATTGACAGTAAAACAAATACCTTCTCCCCCTTCAATAATTCATAGGGAGACAAACATTACTCCAGTTGATATGTTCAGAGATATTGCAATAGGGCACACAATCCCTACCTAGGATCACTCTGMAAGAGGTAGAGAAACATACAAGCCTCTTAAGGCACATCYCGAGAAATAAAAATATATTTTCAAGCTGTCATTCAGTCATGAGACACTTCATTAATGCTAAGACTCCTTGTCTTAGAGAAGCARCAAAAGAACAGGTATGGCATGATGCCATAACAGAAGAATACCAGTATATCTTAAAGAATGATGTATAAGATATTATTCAAGGACCAGAAGGGAAGTTTGTGGTAACTTCCAAGTGAATCTATAATATCAAGCATGYAGTTGATGGAAGTGTCAAGAAATAMAAAACGAGATCTATAGCCAAAGTTTTCTCACAAACAAAGGGAGTAGTCTATGATGAGACACTTGATCCAATAAACCCAATACACTTCCATCCATACTACCATCATTGAGTTGGAAACTATATCAGATAGATAGATTCTTGATGAGTTTGGATTTCATCAAGAAAGTTTTTGATCCAAACCTATATTATTACGGTGATGGTGATGAGAGCCTGATTTTGATGACTTATTTAGAAAGCCTTATTGTTGGATACACGTAATCCTTGTTTTCTAAATTCAAGATGAAGAGCCTAAGTATGATGCACTACTTATTGGGACAATAAGTATGACGGATGATCGATGAGATTTTCCTGAGTCAAGGAAAATATACAGTGAAAATATTAAAGGAGTTAAGTATGACAAGAATGAAAAAATCCACCGTGATGGATTTAAAGAAAAAGATTGATGATGATTCAGACGAGATTGATCCATAGCTAATTGGATCATTGATGTATCTGGTTAACACCAGACTTGATTCATGCCATGCAGTGAGTGTTATTAGTCATTTCATGAGTCAACTGAGATTCGAGACAGTCTCACTAGACAACAAATGTATTGAGATGTATACAAGGCACAGTTGGATATAGACTGAGATATGCCTCCAGTGTGAACCTGAGTTTGCAGGATATGTTGATTCATATTGAGAAGAAAGTACAATGGACCGGAAAGAACATTCGGTTGATATTATACCATGAAGTTTGTCATGGTTTCCTGATATAGCAAGAAACAAAATCTCCATGGCCTTGAATACCACATAAGCAAAGTATGTACCATTGAGTGTGCGAACCAGTATGGCCTCACAAGATTTTGATAGATCTAATTGATCATGAGATGGATCCTATGATGATAACCAAGAGCCGTGTATAAAATCTCCTTGAGAACCTAATGTTTCCTGATGGATCGAAACATGATGAGATGAAACATCCTTATATCAGAGATAAGATGCAGAGGAAAATCGTATACATGCAGTACCTTCCTACACATGAGAATATTACATATATCTTCACCAGACTAACTTGGTGAAAAATGCCCTCCCAGTTAAGAGGGAGTATTGATGAATCCAGCCAAAAACAAAATTCAGAGTACATTCGTATGAGACTTGGCATGATGAAGAATGCCTCCCTAACTGAGAGGGATGTTGATGAATGAAGCTATGTGAGACATTCTCCATCTTAAAAACCTGTGAGGTGTGGATCATTGAAGCTATGTGAGTCTTTCTCTCATCTTACAAACCTGAGAGAAAGCCCCTAAGAAGGGTATGTAGTTCCTACCTGAGACAGATCTAGGAATGTAGAGTTGGCTGCCTCCATTCAGAGAGTGAGAAGAACTCAAGATGATTATCTAGTGGGAAAGGAAATCTGTTGAGTTAGACGTGCTTGTGGCTGAGCACAAGGTGAACGTGTAAAATCCCAAAGTGTTGGGTGCATCGCCATGTGAACATAAATGAAGATGATGTATTAGCCTCCTCTGAGTAGCAGATTTGATGAGAAGACTCCAAATGATTCTCCTGTGTGAGGAAGTGAGAAAGAAGATATGTAGAGTGGATGTGCATGTGGACGAGCATAGGTGAACGTGTGAAGATATAGTTACTCAGTGTATTGCAGTGAACCAGAGATATGACATCCCTATGGATGTGCCCCTAGTGGATGAGAACTAGTGGGTGTATCAGATCCTTTGCTATATATTGTTCAAAAGTCAGACATGCCTGTAACCCTAATTGTTATGTAAAGGGTACAGGTCGACCCCACCTTAATATGAGTAATAATAAATGTAGAAGATAATTAATATGGCTAATATTAATAATAATAATAATAATAATAATAATAATAATAATAATAATAATAATAATAATAATAATAATAATAATAATAATAATTATTATTATTATTATTATTATAATTATAATTATAATATGACTTAGAAGAGGTCGGCCCTGTTGAGCCAATAGACACTTCAATTGATAGGACAAGTCTAATATAAGTAAAGGTAAATTCCCCATTGTGGAATCATATATTTCTTGTGAGTTTGGAAATTTCAGCAAGTACACATCTTTGAGAAAAGGTGCACACCTCTCTTGGGCGCTAGAGTTCTAGGGTTTGAGCACCCTCTTGTATTCTAGGTCTTTCTTGGTGGTGAAGGTATTTCTCTTGAAGAATATAAAAAAGGATTTGGCTGGGTTTTCTTCCCTTGTTGAGAAGGGTTTCCCACGATACATTTTTTTTTCTTGTGCATGGTGCTTCTTCTTCTGATCTTGGTTGATGCAATATTTATGGTTATGGTTAAATGATAAAATGGAATAAACTTTATGCTTAACCTAATGCATTGAAAATTCAACAATGCTCACCTTAGGAGGGTGGTAGTCCTTGGGGAGATTCAAAGAGGGATTGGTGTCTGGCTAAGAATAATTGCATGTCTATGTGAATTGGTTGAGAAGGTGTCTCAAATGATTGAATGGCATGGAATTAAACCACAATGCCTAAATTCCCATTTTTAAGAAGATTTTCTATATGGTGTGTTGGGCTCGTAATTTGGTTGTTTTATGATGATCATTAAATCCTTTTTGTGCCAGTATTATATGTATTAATAACCATTTTGAAGATGTTTTCAAAGAATTTTGTATCAATTCATCGTGAATCTACAACAAGAGGAATCCACAATGCAAATTTCCATCTAGTAGCTCGTCCGGTACCCCATCTGGCACTATGTTTGGCACTCCATCCGACACTGCGTCCGACACTGCATCTAGCACTAAAAATGTGGGCGAGTTGGTGGTTGTTATATCGGTGGCCTATGATGGGAAAATCGACGACATGGGTTTTATTCACCCTCATGGCCTCCAGCTACTGAGCTCTTGACATCTCAGATTAGGCAGTTATGCTAATCACTGAGTGGCTCATTCAGTTTCTAGAAGCCAAAGCTGTTAGCAGCTCATTTAATGAATTTGCTATTTTTAGAGGAGGTTGACCCTTCCAGTGGTCGACCTCTCGAGTTGTAAGTCACCTATAAATACCACCAGTAGTGGCAAGACCAAGGGGAAGAATTTTAAGAAGACATTTTTATTGTGTAATTGAGACATCTCTATAAACTTATGGTTAGACTATGTTTTTTAATGAATGGCAGTGCCATGTTGATTCTATGATTGCAATTTCGTGTTGAGGAGTTTCCTTGACCTCCTGGGGGGCCCACCAGTAGTCTAGGTGATTGTTCTCATTAGTGTAGATTTATAATTGTTCAGTTTCCTTTCTTAGTTTTCAAAATCGTTTTTTATTGTGTTAAATTCCCAATTTCAATTGCTTGTTGTGTGTTTTTTTTATTTGCAGAATTGTGTATCTAATTCCTCCTTCTTTTAATTGCGGATTGTTTTCTGAGTTAATGCTAATGAATGTGGTTTGTTGCAGGTTGAAGAAGCTAGTTAATTGAATTGTTATGTCTCCTCTTTCTTAGTTATGAGTGACTTTGCAGAGTACTAAATTAGACAGATTTATTTGCAATATTGGATAGATTGATTGCTTCTCGTAATTTTGATAGAATCTTAATTTAGATAGGTTTATGTGTAGTTTGGATAGATTAGTTGTTGTAGTTTAGGAAGTGTTTATATTAACAGAGTGTTAGTTTAGATAGTGTTTATTTTTCAGGTTATGAGTCCAAATATTTCTTGTAGGTTTGCTTCATTTGCCAATGGTAGAATAGAAATGGATTTTGAGTTGTAGTTCTCAATAGCATTTTGGTTAATGTTGAGTGTGATTTTTAGTGATAGTTTAGTTTACTTAGATTATGATTTTTAATGAAATCTTAGATATGAATTCGAGTTATAATTTCTAGTTAGCAATAGTCAAGAGTTATAGGTTTGCACAAAGTGTTGTTTTCTATTGTCATTCTAAATATGAATTTGAATTAAGATTTTGAATTAAGAATTAAATTATGAGTTTACAACTTTGCTTAAATTAGTGATTTTAATAGAATACTTTCCAACATTTATGTGATAGAGTGAATGATTGATGTTTACTTGAATTTTCATTAGTAGTTAGATGCCATCGGGATGTGAGTTCCTGCTTTTCTTGTTTTTAGTTAGGTAGATGAGTGTTAATTCAAAGATAGATAGATTAGTTGCTTACTTGCTTATTTACTTGTTGTTTGCTTATTCAAAAAGAATTTGAATAGATTAACTAGCTTTAAGAATAGATTGTTATTTGCTTATTTAGAAATAGTCCATCAATTCCTTGTTTGAAATTGCTTAGGGTAAATAGTTCATAATTCTAGAATTTCTTAGAGTTCTTCATTATTTGAGTTTATTGGAATTATATTAGGCTAGGATAGATTAGATCTCTAGAGCTACATATACAGTGTTGGCACCTCGAAGCTTACGAGCCCCGGGTTGACAATTTAATGTCGAAATAGATAACATATATTTTACTCGACATTTTTGGCGTTGTTGCCGAGAAGGTGATAAAAGAGATTAGAGTTTAGGTAGGTAGGTTTCCTTTAATTAAATAACAAGGGGGAGGAGAAACTTTAAGACAAGAGGTAAGAACTTGCACATCCATTTTAATGGGTCGCTCCAAAGCCTTGTTGTTCCCTTTCTACAAGAGTGTTTATTTATTTTTACAGTTTGTTTACTTTCCTGCAATTTACTTTCCCACAAGCATGCTTTATTTCCTGCATAGTGTTCTTACTTTCACACAATTTACTTTCCTGCAAGCGTTCTTTATTTCCTACATAGGGTACTTACTTTCTCACAATTTACTTTCCTACAAGCGTGCTTTCTTTCCCGCATAGTGTGCTTACTTTCCTGCAATTTACTTTCCTACAAGCATTCTTTATTTCCTACAAAGTGTGTTTAATTTCGTGCAATTTAGTTTTTCTGTCAATGTGCTTATTTTACTGCAAGAGTTTTTTTTTT